>NW_011627358.1:69158-122314 GCF_000204515.1 Acromyrmex echinatior | reverse complement strand
ATTATATATATTTATATATATAATTAGAGATATAAAGTTAATGATGTACAATAGATTTATTCGCGATGCTTACACTTTTTATATTTAAAATTTCAGCTTTCTTTCTTTCTAACATTTGAATTTTATGAATTTCCATCTAGAAATACAGATGTAACGCAATGAATTATTATATACTTATTGTTTGTTACTGTTAAAACAAAAATAAAATAATCACTGTGTTACTCTGCGTGTCTTTTGATGGAAAACATCATATATCTATCTTATTTATATTAACTCTTAATATATGATAATATATGATTAACTCTTATTATATGATAGTTTTTCACATCTTTATTACACACGATAGATTTTTCGTGTCCTAAAGTAAATTTCCGGAAAACAAAAGATATACAAAAAACGAGAACGCACAAAAATTATTTTGTAGATGCCAAAGCAAACATTTTCAGAAAAAAAATGTAAACTATATTTAACCAGACGTTTCTAATATTTCAAGAAAAGAAACGCTGAGAATACGAATGATATGTATTAAATACACAATTTTTCGGGATTTCAAGTAACGAATCTAATGATGCGCAGTGAAAAACGATCAATTCATTGGACAATAAAACAATAAATAACCATCGAATAACTTACCCTTTATGTAGACTCCGCCGTTGCCCGATGCCATTCTGAGCCGCCATTTCCTCATCTCGTCGTGACTTCTTTATGGCACACACATAAAATTCACTTGCGAAAACAAAAGATCTATTTTCTGTGACTATACTACTAGTATACACTTTTGAAACTTAAAGTGAGACAGATATATGTTTAATATTTGACAAAAGCGAGAAAGAGAGTTTCTAATGCAGTCTAGAGTTCTAGATTGCAGGAATAAAAACAAATCTGAATGAAGTTAACTACGACAACGCGATTAATTCCCGTTAGACGACGATCACGAGGTACTTTAGTACTCGCACGGTAGTGATCGCATGCGACAAGCGACGGGTAATCTCTATTGCGTCACGGAAACCAGAAGAGCAAAGCGAGAGAACAATCGCGACAATATATACGTACAGAGCTATGCCGCCACGATCCGTTAGGCCTTTTGATTGAGCGTCCGTACGCCGCGATGTCTTACAGATAAACAACAGAGCAGCGCATCAGGTCAACGGAGGGGGAAGGGATGGCTTCGAAAACAAAATCGCGACTAACTTCACGCGTTACGTCGTCATTGCTGCGCGACGGTTGGTAGTGGTGCTACACTTGTTGCTCTCTGACTACACTCCCTGCTCCCTGTTTCCCTGTTTGAGTAAGAAATAATTCGTTCGCATTTCACAGAGCTCTCCCTCTCTTTGTCTCATACACACGTTGTTCAATGCAGGTGAATGAAGATGTTAAAATCAAAGGTAAGATACTTGACATATTCGAAAGTATAATCGTCATTTTGCTGTTCATTCGCGCGATAGAATCCATATAAAAAAATATTATGAAAATATTATAGTATACGTTATATTTATCTATAAATTTCATCAGTATTTTCGTATGCGATATTTTTTAAGAATAAAGCCTCAGATTTCTGTCCAATGAGCGTTGTAAGATACGCATCTCGTGTTAATTACGTATCATTGTGATTTTACTTACAAAGCAAATGCGTCGCGGCGCTCAATTTGATAGTGATTCTTTCTCGCGATGCCAATGACTCGACAAATTCGGAAATCCGTTGTTGACAACTTTGGGACAGTTTATTCTGAAGTCCGACGCGAAGTTAACAACGAAGCAAGCAATAAGTCGCAATACGAAAATATACAATTCAGTATTATATCCACACACGAGAGTGTAATATACACCAAGCATATACATACATTTTATGAACAAACAGTCGATATATCATTCACGTAAATGAACTATTCGATCCGGTGATTCGCGCATTACTCTCCAACCGGAAACGAAGGACAAATTACAGTCTGCTATATCGGGAGTGAGAGACGCAGACCGCGACGCGAATATACAGAATAACACACTGAATCTCGTTGAGAGAACGATTACCCACCCCGTTAAACATCACGAGAAAGCGGCAATGTTCCATCATGTCGATTTCGTGTTCAAACGAGTGAACGAGCGAGTCGCAGACAGGTGCTTCGGTGGAAACGAGACAGTCGTTTTGGTGCGAGCGCTGGATCGCGAAAGCGAAATGAAATCGCACGGACTGTTAGCAGAGAGGTGTCGCATTTCGAAACGCGTTGCGATCGTGATATGAAGGGTAATAAATAAAGGCCGAGTTCAAATACCGGTTGAGGCGATATTTTTCGCAATAAATTATTCACAGATTTAAGATTCTCACTAATATCAAATTATTAACCTTCGAACTTTGCATATGTTGTAATGTAAATTAAATTTGAAGATATTATCTATTAAAGTTATTTAATTCTATCGATATCCTTTAAGAATGTATATAATAATATATTACGTATATTAGAAAAATAGTCAAAATTATAAAAAAAATTGTTTAGTATGAATTATTTATTAAAGTGCGCATGAATTAAATTAAATTTAAAAAAGAATTTTTTTTAAATAAAATTTCTCAATAAAATTAAAGTGGTTAATCTAAAGTGGTTAATATTCTTATAAAGATATTTATTATACAGCATAAAAAATTATTAAATGATTTGTTAATTTAATAATTTTTATGTGATATTACTATTCTGATTCTGTTTATGATTGCGTTTCAAAGAAATTTTAGCGCGCTGTTTGCAGAATCAGACATGTATATAAATTTACATAAAAATGTTTAAGTACCAAGATCTACTTCGAGCAAAAAATAGGATTTCTCTTATTTTAGCTTTAATAAATAAGGGTAACAAATAGAATATAATTGGGACCACGGCGCAGCATCTTTGTATAAGCAACGTGTAATGTGTCATAAATACGGAGATCATATTTTTTCAGAGAAAATGGAGGGTAAATCTTCAGATAATCTAACAGATAACCTAAGGAGTAAACCTAAGGGCAAATTTTAGGACTTTATTCTTAAATATTTCCAAACTAGTTTGTAACTATCAGAAGTCTGCGCATTAAATTTTCTTGCACAGTATATTTGAAATAACTGTCAAGTAAATCAAATCATCGCAAATATGATTATTTTTAATAATAATGTCAATAATATCAAAATAGTTGCAAATATAATCATTAAAAATTCAATTTTCAATTAATCATGACTTAATTTGATGTTATTGTGACTGTCATTCTGCCTGGGTTAATTTTACCTTTGCATAAAACTATTGTAAGTTTTAGTGTTTTGATTTCGTCTCGACGAGAAGTCTCGGTCTGATTTTGAAATTCTTGATATAGTTTCAGTTTTATCTGATCTGTCTCGGTCTCGGTTTCAGTCTCGATCTCGAGTCGAGAGTCTTGTTGGTTTCGAATCGAAAATTTTTTTAATTGTATTTTTACTGCGAATAAACGATAAACGAATGAATAAACGTGTATCCAGTGAACCGAAACTCGAGCCGCGAGAATTTTGGTAAGCATTTGCCAGACTACACGTTTAAGTAAACTTATCAAGTATGCTTATGCAAGCCACTTGTGCAAGCTTGTTTACTTGAAAATGTGAGTAGTTTCATAGCTGTAAAATAATTTTAAAAATTGTTCTTTAATTTCAGGTAGCTATACCTGAAATTATATATCCTTTAAATTTATTTACTTTGAAAACTCAATTTTATCTTTTACTTTAATTAATAATATTACAGGAAATCCCCCCCCCTTTCTAATTAGCATTTCAATGTCTAATGTGCTAATAAGCAAAATTTTATGGAAGAAAATATTAATAAATTTAGTACACTCTAAAAAATATTGATGTGATTATTTTTCAGCAAAAGATATGAAATATTCGCTGAAATGACTCACGAGATTTGGCTAGACGTACCTTAAAATAACTAATAATGATCATGGATGACTTCTCCATTCAATAGTAATTATTTTTCTTTAAATATTATTTGTCTAAAAAAAAAATCTATTTTAATGACTCTTTCGTAAAAGGACTCAGTTCGTGATCAGTCTTTGATTAGAAAATCTTTGACAGGTCGATCCCACAGGATAACATACAGGATTTCCACATGCAGTGACGGTATAATCTTTATACATCATTTTCATAATGAATATTTGATGATTGGCCCATGTTCTCTTTAAAAATAGAGTCTCGGTCTCGTCTCAGTGCTGATAACGAGAAAAGTCTCGGTATTGTCCAAAACATTACACTCTAAAAAATAGCAGTGTCTATATAATTCTCACTGTGTTTGTGTTAACATCAATATGATATGAATTTAATACCATAGATTTTAAATCTACACTATGATGATGTTAATATAAACATTAACGATTTGAAATCCCCACCATGTTAATAGTGTTAGTGTTAGTGTTAATATTAACACAGTGAAAATTATATAGACACTGTATGAGTATTAAACTCACATCAATATTTTTTAGAGTGTACTAAATTTATTAATATTTTCTTCCATAAAAATTTGCTTATTAGCACATTAGACATTGGAATGCTAATTAGAAAGGGGGGGGGGGAGAATTTCCTGTAATATTATTAATTAAAGTAAAGGATAAAATTGAGTTTTCAAAGTAAATAAATTTAAAGGATAGCTAAAAGCCTGAAATTAAAGGACCATTTTTTACATTATTTTACAATAAAGGATGACGTACCGACCTGCCTATCGCTACGAAACATTTGATAGGCACTATAAAGCATACCTATACTCCATTCAGGATGCTCCGAATCTTTATTGTTCTGATCTCAAAACTGATCGGAGAAAATTTGGAGATTTCAATTTGCCGAGTGTTTATTAAACGATCGCTTTAGGAATCTAATGAGTCATTGTGAGAAAATAGCGTTATGCAATTTGCGTTATAAATCGATGGATCTTAGCGACGTTTCTCTTCTGAAAATATCATTACGAAGAAATTCGTGATAGCGTCAGTTGTGAAAGAACTAGATCAGCGAAGTATTCAATACTGTTTGATTCACGAAACAACTTCGATTAATGTTGAAAGAGAGAGAGAGAGAGAAAGAGAAAGAGAGGGGGGGGAGAGACCTTCCTATTCCGTGGAATTTATCCCTTTGACGCAAACGTTGTTCGAACTGATGAATTTTTACTGAGGCTTCCTACCGCTGCAGAAGCTGAGACTACGCCTTTCGCATTATTCTGCGAGTTACCTTGAGTCTCCGTGAAGATGGAAAAGGTGCCCGATAAAAACAGGCTACAACGTGAAACATTACTTCTGATTTCTCCCGAAAATACCTCCGGAGTAAAGAGGAAAAATATCAAGGAGCCAGCGCGATGAGAGATAAAAGAGTTCGAACAGCGGAAAGGAATTTCAACGTCAGCCGGAGTGAAAGGAAGAAGACTATTACTACTGATAGCGATGATCGGAGTAGTACAAGTGAATGTGACGCAGACAAGCAAAAAGATGAAAGCGAAGAGAAAAGAAGGGAATACGTGAGGGGAGAAGTGTGCCAACTTTACTTTTTGAAATATTCGGATCCTAAGTCCATCAAGAAGAGTGATTGGATTCGATGTCAGCGAAACGACGAATGGTATCGCGAGATCTTCTATAGGTGAGCATGAAAAAGCTTTGTACGTGATAAATGCATTTAAGTAACGTAGAAATTAAAAAAAAACGTTATGGTGGACCATTTTAATTTTCAAGTACATGGGTGAATCAGCAATACATGCAAAATGTAAAAAACGTACATGTTAAAAAAAAAGTAAAAAATATCTTTCAGCTACCATAAAAAAATGTATCTCAACTATTTCATTTGAAGGGAGACAAATACGTAGAAAGAAATCGGTCGGTTGATCGTAACTTTTGGTGATGACGGACATCCTATCATTACGATACAATTATTTGCTGTATAAACAGTCATATTCTAATGTTTTCAGCATTCAAATTCAGATAAATTGCAACAAGCAAAACGCATTCGCATTCGCGACAGTCAATCGGACTAACGTCAATGGGACTAACGACAGCTTCTGATTAGTTCATCGCGAATGCGAATGCAAATGCGATTTATCTAGATGGGGCTTTGTGTAATATCAATGAGTCTTACGAATATTTCCATATTACGAGAAAATTAATATATAAATATTATTTTATACAATTTTAATCAACAGTGTGTTCAGTTGTTGAGATATGTCATAATATGTTATGCGTAATTCTTTAAAATTAACGCTGTAATATTATACATTACAGAATGAAATAAAATAATTTAATAAATTAAATAAAACAATTTAAATAAATAAAAAAAATAATTTAATGAAGTTTTTAGATGTCTTTAGAGATGTATATTTGTTTACTTACGCGTAATAATGAATTTTTAAAATAAAGTAATTATGCCAATAAACATATCTACAATAAATTTATATTAAAATAAAATGAAGGAAAGATAAACCAATATGAACCAACGCGGATGCCGATGACAACAATACACATTTAGTATATTATTCTCAGTTCCCTTTAGCACATTATATATGAAACATTTAAACGGCAGAAAACATGGATTAAGATAAAACTAAAATAACAATGGTATAAAGTATCGAAGTGCGAAACAATAAAGTCATAGTAACAGATTAAATTAAATTTATATTGTTCAGGATCAATTTACGTTTGGTTATAATATCTTCAGTGTAATCAATCGATATATTTAATATGTATAAATTAATTGTAATTTAATTATGCGTACGGTACCCAATATCATCTATCCTTGGCGAACAGCATTGCGTGAAAAGAGATGGGGATTGCGTGAATTAGGCTCATTGTCCGCCGTAACAGCGTCTATTCATATCGATACATTGGACGCTTTCCATTTGATGACACAAGTCGACACAATTATCATTCTGTCTTTCTTGATATTCAGTGAGTAACAAAGATAGAACGATATTTGTAACAACTTGTGTCATCAATGGTGCGTTCCGAGTTACGCATGAAGCGCATGATACATCATTTATCCTTGTTGTTCACTAAATAATAAAGGATAAAGTGCATTATGCGCTTCATGCGTAATTCGGAATGGATAATCCTAAATGGAAAGCATTCATTCAAGAATCAAGTGAACGGACATTGGATACTTTCCATTTGATGACACAAGTCGACATCATCATTTTGTCTTTCTTGATATTCAGTGAGTAACAAAGATAGAACGATATTTGTGACAACTTGTGTCATCAAATGAAAAGCACTCATTCAGAAGTCAGGTGAGTGAATGGGATGCGTTCTGCCGTTAAAATACTATATATATGTCGCAAACACGTGTGTTCGGCTAAAGTTGTGCAAAGGTCGAAGGTGACGTATATGTACTTTAGACGTCGCGATCTCTGAACGAGCTGGCATAGCGCATAATATGCAACAGTAATATGCGAACAATATTTGTATATATGCAATAAAATGTAACACGATGAAATACAAAGGTAACGCGACTCCGTAACTAATTGTAAATTCTATCTCTTTATCGTATCTCGTTACAATGATGCATTACACATTAGAGGCGATATATTACGATTTAATTACAATTCAGGTACAAATGCTGACCTCTTTTATAACATTTCGTAATGATATACATATTACGGCATATAGTATAATGTTCAATTGATATTTTGAAATGAATCTTTTAATCCGCGATATAGTTTGTTACATTTCTGATAGGAAAATAGAAATTTAATATATTATGTGTAATAAATCGCGTTAATCAATGGATATGTAATCTTTGAATGAATTTTTACCAAAATTTAAAGCGAAATTGTTAATACCTTTATTATTTAATTCCTATTATATTATTAAAGAATAGTATTATAATATAATAAAGATTTTGCAGTATTTGCTTGATTATAGTCTTCTACTTTCGATCAACTCTTACCTTTAAGATTAAAGAATTTAAAAAAAAAATTGTGACTGTTGATTTTTTTGATTATTTTTGACTATCTTTTTTAAAAAATTTACTTTTACTTTTTGTGTAGTAATGAATTATTTTAAATCCAACACTAAAAAGATAGTCAAAAATAATCAAAAAAGTCAACAATTACAAAATAACTTTTTTAATATTCTTTAATTTTGAAGACTATAATCAAGCAAATACTGCAAAATTTTTATTATTATTCTTTAATAATATAATAGGAATTAAATAATAAAAGTATTAACAATTTCGCTTTAATACATAATTCTGTGAAGCACCTTATTAAATTATTTTTAATTAATTTAATTATTTATTATTTCAAATACACATACAAATGTTTACTTTTTGCAGATTTGTCAACTGTGATACCGGAGGATCTAGTTCGGATTAAGCAGGATCAACTCGAAGGTAGATGTTGTTCTTTTTTTTAACATTTTACATTTGAAATTTATTAATTTTAAATACGTTCTTTTTACAAGTAATTAATATTTATTATGTAATACGAATTATGTATATACGAAATGTGTAAAGAAATTTTAAATAAAGCATAAACATATATATAAATTTAAATATATACATACAACCTTAGTAAAAAATATTAAGCACCTTATTAATTATTATTTAAAGTTTTAAAGCTTCAAAAATTGATTTATAGTGTTTGGTGTAAATTATTTGTTTCAAGAATTTTTTCAATTTTATGTATTATATAATATTAATAATCAATAGATAACAATACAGGCAAAAGAATTTTAGATAAATTAAAAAAGATAGGTGCCCTAATATTCTTTTATGGCCAAGATTAGATATACATGAAACTCCAGAATTATTAGTGTGTTATTCATAGAAAAGTATATGTTTAAATGTATTATATATAAATATATAAAATAATAAAAATTTCTTTTCTTATAATTAATGTAATTTGCCAAAATAATATTTTATATATAAAAATTATCTTAATAATTGTGTTATCACTTCACAGAATACTTCAATTTATTTATTAAACTTGTTTGATGTATATTTATAATGAGCGATATATTATTTATGTTTTTTTCTTGTTTCAGAATCGAATGCGAGATGTAACCGAATAAGAAATATTGGTGAGTAAAATTTAAAATAAGCTGATGATGGTATTTTCTCACAGAAATTGCTATTTCTGAAATCAGTCCGATTCACATTTTACGTTAGATTTTTGCTTGTGTACATGTGAATTTTTTAATGAAAGGTGTCGAACGAAAAAGGGATATAAAATCATGTTTCTCTCGGGTTTTTGAAAACACATATTCGCAGTAGAAATGCTTATAGAACTATCTTATTATAATACACTATTCGATTTATAACAGACATACGATTGAATAAATATTTGACGCAATATAATAAAAAATTCGATTGATTTGTGTGTGTATGTATTTTCTTTTTCTAATTGTTTTTTTTTCCTAAAGTATATGGTTCGGCTTTACCATTGAAGCTTTACCAATATCAATATCCCTCATTACATCGTTCCTTTATCCATTCTATACGGATCAATTTTTTGGACCTTTTTTTATCATTGATATTGACGGTTGAATTTTATAAGCTTTAAAATAATCTTGTAAATTATAAATCGTTATTTTGCGGTTATTATATCTTAATAGATTTTACAGTTTTTAATTTTCCATTTTTTATTTATTTTTTATTTTTAATTCTTTGTGTTTACTCCGCGTGTGAAAAAAATAATAAGATCCGCGAATATTAGGAAAGTAGAAATTCTAATTATAGACTTTGCAGTTTACTTTTTCTTTTCCTGTTTTACAGGTCCTTTTTACTTTTCTATTTTTCCTGTTTTTATCACAAATAGGAGTAAAAATTTCAAATTAAGTCTATAACAAATATTTCAATCCTCGTTTTCTGATTATTTCTTTGACTTATTGAATTATTAATATTTTATTTATTAATAATTATTAATTTCATATTGCAATGTTTCTTAATTTTTCATTCATATTATTATTCATATGTTTGCAATTAGACGTGAGTAGTATATACAAATTTTATAAAATTAAGATTTAATTTTGCAAAAAGAATTCTACGATAGAAATTTTGCGACACTTTATTTCTTAATTATTTTGCGATTGCAAATTGTTTAGCATTTTCTAAATAATTATCGTTATTGCTGGACTGCTTTTATTTCATCGTTGTAATTACTATCAAACGATATTTGCACAAAATTTGCGAATATTAAGCTTTGTTACTTCGCATGAGTATAGCGAGGCAATGCGATCTTTGTAAGAATATTGCGAAAATAATTTTCGCAGAAATATTGCGAAGCGAGGTGATCTATGCAGGAATGTTGCGAAGTAATAAATGTAAATGAAATTTATATTAAAATATCGCATTTTTCGTTTTTTGGTAAATATGTTCCGAACTTAATTTATAATCATTTCGCGCTATATAGATTATTATTTTGAAAAAATGTAATCGCAATGTCACAATATAAATATTCCAACATAAATAGTAAATGAATTTGTAAATTAAATATTGTGAATTTCATGTTGCAAATGAATTGTACGTGATCTAAAATGAAACGATTTAAAAAATAAAATTCAATAGAGTTATAAACTTTTTAATCAGATTTACACGTTACATTTTATGATAAATACTCGCTAATTATCATATTTGCGAGTAAGTGAATTACAAAATTAATTGAAACTGCAATTTTGCGTCGTGAATACTTATGTGAAGTGCAATCATTGAAGGACGACAGAAAGAATCGCGAACCACTCTCCGAATACTGTTGCAATAAAAGATGTATCGGCGGACATCGAGGAATAAAATGATGAGTACTGAATTTCAATTATAAATTTTATATTAACTTGTCATTTTAACTACATTTTTACACATTTTGTTGTAATTTGTTTGTTTGAAATTTATATATTATTGTTATAATTTCGCATAATTGAATTTATTATCAACAAATTATTGTCAATTATTGAAAATAAAATGATTATACATTTAAATTAAATTATTTAAAATAAAATAACTTAATTTTTAAGCATAATAATAGTTTAAGCAGTTAGCATAGTAATTACATAATTAATCACATCCTTTCTAGAAATTAATTTAATTAACATTTTATCGATTTTTTGTCGATTACATTCTGATTTAAAAATAGCAATTTCTAACTTAATATTTTATATAATTATTTTTTAAACATAAGAGGAAATTTTTAATAAGCTTATATATGAAAGAGATATCGGGGATGAAAGTGACTGATATTACTTATGTATCACTAATATTTAATGCTTAATATCTTATATTATTATCAGCCTGTTTCTATTATCAAATGATTAACGAACAATTAGAAGAATTCTCTTTTATTGCTTCTAAAAATATTTGTTTCTTTCAAAAATATGCCTATTGCCATAACAAAAATAAAAAATTTATAAATATATGAAAATGTGCATACATATACATTATATATGCCACTATACCTACTTATTGTAAATATATTTTTTTATAATTTCAATACAAATTTTATAATTCTCTAAAAATATAAAACAATCATGAATTGTTAAGATCATTATTTTATTTTTTATTCATCGCGTGGTAAAGTTTATTTACTGTGACAAAATAATTTTCTATATGCACTTGGTTCGCAAATTCAATTCCAAGAGAGTATGCAAAATTAATTTTCTAGGTATCTCCTATTTATATTATAATTTAATGCTTTTTATTGTTATATTTTACATTATTATTATATCCAACAAAATTTGTATATTTAATATTTATGAAATGTTTATATTTATGCAACATCTATGTATATTTATAAAATTTGTATATGTATATTTCTTTCCAAATTTAATATTCTTAATATTTTTATATATTTATGTGGAAATACATTTATATGGAAATTTATTTTCTATATACATTTATATCCATTGCATTTTATTTTGTATCTTTCTATACAACTTTTGTTATTCTAGAATTATCCTTATCCGGATGATACCTTTTGACAAAATTTTTGCCTATGAAGAAAAATTCCATGATAATAATTGAACGTTAAAACATGATTAAATACTACTTATATTATACAAATTTGTAATAATTTAAACTAAATCTTATTAAAAAAGAAAATTATTTTGGAAAAGTAATTAAATTTTTATTTGAAACTTCTTTGTAAGCTGTTGAATTCAAATAATATCTTTCTTATAAATATTCTATTTATAAAACAGAATCCATATGAGAGAGAATCATTAATCCGATTGATTAAATAATCTCTAAATACGAATCTTTTTTAGATTCTTATATTATAAAAAAATTGAATTTATTATATATATATATATATTTATTAACTATATATATTTAATATATTATTTTAATATAAGTAAAATGTAAAATTAAGATCTTGCTGGAAATCATAAAATTTAAAATATATATTTTGAATAAAATTTTATAAGTAAATATCACTTAAAAAAAAACATATTTAAAATATTTAATTTTCAAATAAATTAGATTTTGTGAAATGTAACAGTTCGTGATCGCTTCTTCATATCTATCGAATAACTATAATATTTATTCGTCATATCAAATGGTTGACCTCTATCCATATAATATCGTCGTTCTCACCTGAAGACCGCGATCTCTTCGTTGATAAAATCCCGCTGAATTTTGGCAGGTGAACGAGCACGAAGGCCGGTATGGCTGTGCCAAGATTCGTAGAACAAAATGTAAGGAAGCCGAGTCTTCGGCACCGTAGGAATTCCAATTTCTTCTCGATTTCTTGGACCACTTTAACGAGTCTCTCGTACACCGCCGCGAGGTTACCATCTCGTTCCATCGATATCAGACGCATGTGATCCTCCAAGTTTCGTCAGACAAGGAAAGTTTTCTCCTCGTTAAAAAATATCCTTGTACCTGAAGGAGAGAATAGCATGATACAAACAAGCGTGATAGTTTTACATCTCTTGAACTTTCAACCGGGATGCCATGTTCTTCTTTAATCGGAAAAGGTCTTCTATTATATTCTGTTGTCTTAAGTATTTGTGTAGATAGTTTTGTTGTATATGCATGTGTGTGTATAAATATTATACTGAATTCTTTGTAATACGGAAAAGATAATGAATAGGTCGCAAGGAGGCAATTCCGTTTAACCTTTAACCGAGATCGTTGTATTTTTAGTCAAGGGATATTACATTGCAAACGCGTGTTCAGAAAGTTAGAAAGTTACCTCACCCACTTGCATTTTAATTTGAAAAAATGATTTTTTCGTGTGCGTTTATCACATGTGGTGCTCGTAACGTGAACTTTATCTAAAAATATCGCGCAAATATATGTTAAGAGAATAAACCTGTTTTATTCCCGCTTAAATCTTATTTATATTTTATCAAAAATATCTCACTTATAGATCTCGCAATTTATCTATTTTGTAGTCCAATTAATAAACTGTAAATATTATTAAATTCAATAACGAATATAAAATCGGTGAATATCGAAATTGAATAAAAGTCAGTTAATTTGGAATAAGCGCTTTTTAAATTAAATTATAACCATAAGGTAATATTTCATGTAAGGTATACGATATGAAAAGTCTAATATTCAGATGAACTTAAACCGAGAGCGCCATGCACTTTAATCTATTAGTGTGTTCAAAGGCTAATCCGTATTGATTCGACCGGTCGAGCGTATCTCTTTATTAAAAGGAAAAATAGATCCGACTACGATTCTGATTATCTGTGAGTAACAAGCAGGCAACGCGGTAATCTCCATCGAGTGCAATGCATGCAAATGGAAAAGAAGAAATACAACGATGAGATATGCAATAGATAGACGAAACAAAGCACGCAATTAAATTTGTCCTATGGCGAATCATATTTCTGTACATTGCACATTTAATTAATATTAGCGACAACGTCAAATGAGGGAAACAAGAGGAAAACCCAACAGAGTTACGATGCTGTTAATTAAGCATAACTGCAGATGCGTTCTGCGTAAACGCGAGAAAAAGGGCGCATCGAGATCCTTTGTTCGACAGGCGATGAAAAATGAAATGTTTTTTTTTTAATTAACGTGATAATTCATTTTATCTTCCACTTAAATTCATTTACAATAAATGTAACTTGGATTATCCATCCGTTATATAAATCTATATGTATATATTTTCAAAATCGGAATGATTACGCAAAATGATTACTAAATGATTACACAAACAAGACTCGACTGGGAAAAAGCCAGAAACTCTTTCGTATCTCATTTTTCATAATAACGAATTAATGATTCTGAACACATCTCGTACATTTCACGTAATTTGGAACGGCTCATAAAAACGAAAAAAAAAAGAATTCAATGAAACATTCGATTCTCTCGGAAAACTCTCAAGCACTGCACACCACACCCTCTTCTAAGCTCCGTAACACTAAGCTCCATAATACCTTCTAACCCTTTTAACTCTCTAATCCGAGAGGCGAAGGGATCTTCGAGACCTCATCGTGACGAAAATCATTAATGCAAATTTATTTAATCAGCTGTTCGCCGTCCTTGTACCACATACGTAAGACGTTACACCGTAGAATACATTGTTTACACGGACATCGTGGGAGATTTATAACTTAAATGATTATTTAAAGTACGGTGTAATAAGATGTGGGTATAAAAAGCTTGATTAAAGCTTGAAACTGCTTAAAAATGCACGTTGCAGTTTGCAGATCGAAACGTTTGCTGATATACGCACGCGTAATCGTTTTGCTTATTCTCTTAGAGAACTTGCTTTAATCTTGGCAAAGTTTTGGTTTAATCTTCGTTTCAACATAAATCCTCGATTTGGGGTGTATGGCTTACCGGGGGATTAATGTTTTTGAGTAGGCTGAAGGAACTTAAGACATTGTAATTGAATGTTTTAACGAAAGCAACTACGGTCGGATCGAAGTTTGACCCCGTGTAATATTAGTCGTTGAAGTTAGCTCTTAGCGCGCAGTCAACGTAAATGGAATACATTCGAAATGCCATCCAATTTCTACCATAAATAAGATGGGCGATAATTTTAGTTTATTTGTGCAATTTAATTTATCACCAAAGCTGAATTACATGTACATTGAAATTAATTTCAGATGTAGGCAAATAAGAAAATATAATGTTATTGATATTAGTTGTACATTATTGCTTTAAGGAACTTATCTATTAATCTAAATCTAATAGCGTTCGCTGCTTTTAGAAATCTGTCACCTTTCTCGAACAGGAAATGATCATCCAGTAATTGTTGCCGGATCTGTTTGTCTAATGTTCTGAGCGTGTAATAGGTCCCTTTGAGTTCATTCTTTAACGAGATTAAAGCTTCCTGTACCTGGAACCACAGGATAATCATGTTATAAAAGCTATCTTGTAGCTTCACTCTTATGGTAGCTTTAATTCCCCTTCGCCAAACTAAGCGATATAAAACTATAATTGTAGAAATCATTTTCTTGGGATAAATCACGCGCGCGCGCGCGATTTCTACCAATGGTGGATTTAGTGCTTCAGAGAAGCCCCAAGTGCGACGACCTCTGCTTTGTTTTGCTTTATAGTTCAATAGACGGAACGCAGTCGAGGAAGAATTTTATTTACGAGTTCTTATAGAACGATAAGACTTCTCAAATTTCTATCAAACGTTTCTCTTTTATTAATTACAAAATTGCAGGGCTCGGTTTTATTTCAAATAAATTTATTTAAAATATGTATTTTAAATAAAGAAAAAATAAAAACGTTATTTAATATTTATTATTTTAAATAACTTCTTCTGATCTATTTCTTATTTAATATTTTAAATAACTTTTATCAGTTTTTTATCGATTTTGTATTTTAAATAATTTTCTGAAACCTATTTTTTATTTTATATTTTAAGTAAATTGTATTAATTATGTTACCGATCCGTCAGTAAAAATGACAGTGAATAGTTATATAAATTATAGTATATTTATATGATGAAATATAGCATGTATGGGGTATATACACAAAATATACCCACATATGATTCATTTCAATTTTCCATCTGTGATTTGCGAAGGATTAATACTATTAAATATTAATTATAAGCTATAGTTATAAAAAAAACTGAAACGTTATACTTATAAATGTATATTCATATATTTAAATAAATAAAAATAGAAAAATAGACTCGTGTGGCACGCAATATAATCAATAAGTCAAGGCTTAATAAGCTTTGATTTATTAAAAATCATTAAAATATTTTGTATTTACTATTTAAAACATTTATTCAAAATATATATTTCTTATTTTATATTTTAATTATTTATTTTATATTTCTTATTTTAGATTTTTGAAAATAATTTCTTATTTAAAATAAAAAATTGCCTTCGAAAACTTATTTAAAATAAAAGACAAGTCATTTTTCTACTTTAAATAAAAGTTATTCTATATTTTAAATAAATTAATGTATTTTCGGGTCCTATTTCTTATTTTATATTTTAAATAATTTCTTGTGACCTATTTCTTATTTAATATTTCAAATAAGTTCTTGGAACCTATTTTATATTTTTTATTTTAAATAAGTCGTATCAATTACTTTACCGACTTTTACGATTTTATATTTTAAATAAGTTTTTGAAACTTATTTTTTATTTTTTATTTTAAATAAGTTGTGTCGGTTATTTTATCGAGCCCTGCAAAATTGTGAAGATGAGATTATTAACTCACACAATAATTTGAAAAACAGCCAAAACTCTAAGAACCATTTAAATCGCTCATAAATCCATTACATCTTCCTTTTTAACTCGCGATAGTGAATCTCGTATCAGAATTGAGTGGATAACTCTTGATCGGCCTTACGCAACGAACTTATGTACTTTACTTTTCTCTGGGATAAAATTACTTAGTTTTTCTGGTTCGCTTCCAATCCAAGTCGAAATGAACATCGTCAGTCCTAAAACGTAATACAGGGACCTCAATCAGAGACTCGAATAATCCGGTGAAGACGCCATAGGCCTCGGGATTAGGCGCGTGTATATCTTCGATAGAATCAGGATTCACCCGAGGCAAGTCGAATCACGTCTATAAGGGATAAGCCCCAAGTGGCCGTGCGTATCTTTAGTCCTTTGAACAGAATTCTCATTGGATACTTTTTCAGCAAGGAATCATCTTTGTTTGAAAATGATAAATACGTTACATATAAATAATAATATTTATAAAGTAATATGAATAATAATATTTATAAACAATTTTATATAAACCTTCCAAGTATTTTCGATAGTACTTAAAAAAAAAACATTTAAAAACACTTTTTCTAATTCTTCACCTCAAGAATTTGTTTCTTAGCTTGTCGTTAACTTTGAAAGAAAATACGAGTCTTTGACAAAGTCTTAATTATTATTTATCGGTTATTATATTCCATTAAATTAATGAATATTAATATTCTCCCATCTACTTGTTTTAGATGTTTTCGTATACGCTATTAATATAATAGAATTGTATATATATATATGTATATATATATATATATATATACATACATTTATTATTATATTTTATTATATTATTATATTTTAAGTTTTAAAATAAATTTGCCATAATTAATCAAAAATTTATTTAATTTTCCAGAAATTATGTTTGGTTTAGAATTTAAATACAGTAACATGTTTGAATATTGAATAGCAGTTTAATATTACATAATATCAACCGAGTTTAAATTGGAGAATATTTTTTTTTATTTTTATAAACTTCACGAAAATGTCTTCCAGTTTTTTCAGTTTGTCATCGTTTGCTCTGACGAAGCTCATCTTTTTTCGGCAAGCGCACGACGTGTGCTTGTCGCACATTTTTTTTTCAACCTCTTTGGTTCGCTCTCTCTTTCTCTGTCCATGTAATCGTAATCTTTTTTTTTTGCACACTCGTCTTTCTCTATCCTATCTGCCATCGTCTATCTTGGATAATTTTTTCGTCTTCTCATCTTGATTTCTTCGTCCACGCTCGAAATGCATCTCATTCACAATGTTGGATTTTAATTACATATTTTTTTCACGTACTTCTCATTCTCCTCCTCATATTCCTTTTTCTTTCTCCTTGACATCCATCGTAGTTAAGAGAACTCTATAGGAAAAGAACGTAAAATTTCGACTGAAAATAGCGATATGTGTTATGCAAACTAAAACTTTTCATTTATCCTGAACAAGTAAAACATAAAATACAATTAAATAGTACAAAGTAAAATCAACTTGTATTAATTTCTAGAGCATATTGTTTTTTGAGTATTGTTAAATATGTCGAATATTTTCTTTTAATATAAATATTAAAATTACTTAAATGTATAGAAAACAGTAATTTTTTATTTACTATAATAATAATAACAATGATTGGTGGACATATTTAGTGCAAAGTGTATATAAAAAAACATTATGTTAAAATAATACATTATTTTTATTGTTGCATTCAGTGTTAAACTTGCAATATTTATACTTTAATCTCTCACTACTTATATCAATCTTTTGAATCGGAGCTTTTTATCAATATTAATTTAAAGAAAATCTTGTTTTCTAAAGATCACTGCATTTCCAATTCTGCCCTCAGAATTCTGAAGTTCAAATTTCAAAAAAATCTGATTATATCATTAAATTCGAATTTAGATTTTTGATATTTCTGAGTTTGAATGTAGCTTGAAAATATCAAATTTTAAAAATGTAGTAACCTCTATGAAAGAGAATATAGTGGCAAAAGACTCATAATTAGAGTTTGAAAATCAGTTTGAAAGTCAGTTAAATGTTTATGTAGCATTGATGAACTTGATGTAAAACTGGAGAGTTGATATCACATCGCAGTTTAAAACCAAGGTCATAAAATTATTTTTTTTAAATTCTGTCCACCATATTGAATCTGTCATTTTTTTATTTTTGGTCTCAATACGAATAAAATATTATTCTCGATATTATCAAATTATTGCATAAGCCAAGTTTTATAAAAATCGAGAGAGCAATTTATAAAATAAAAGAAGGTGACCCCGAATGAGGTTACCGATCGACAAGAGTTAATCAAAATTGATCTTGTTATTTATGTTTACTCATACTATATATATAGATAATCAATTTCATATATTATATAAGAACATTAAAATATATTTTTAAATTTTTTGCGACTAAAAACGTTCCTTTTGATTCATTTACAATAATATGTTAAGACAATATCGCGGCGATTTAATTTTATCCTTCTACTTCAGAATCTCACGTTTAATTATATTATAAGTAACTTTTATGTTTAAAATATAGATATTAATAATAATATTTCGTTATATATTAATATTTTGGATACAGACGTGATTAATAATTTTATATTATTAAATATCTTCGCATAAATTTAATTTTGACACAATCAAAGTAGAAAGCTGAATGGATAATGCTCCTCCATCTAACGCTACGCTTTTATGACTCAATAACGCATTCCGTGTTACGTATACACATAGGCAAATGCCGTGGGTTATAAATTATGCCAGGAAACTTCGCGAGAAGAATATTGGTGGCGCACGCAAAACTAAACAAACCTTTCACGAGGATCCTAATGACACGTAACGAACGCGACTGACACGAACTATGCTCGAACTTCAAAACGCGAGGGAGTAGCTTTCGTGTAAATACTGAAGAGGCAGGGAGAAATGCAAGAAAGTCGAGCGAAATTACCCAGAGGTGAAAGAGTATGAAAATTAATTAATTATAATATTGAAGTGCGTCAAGCTGTTAAACGATGTTCAATAGTTTCATCAAAGGATGACGTATAAAATATACAGAGGATCGAAATCTTTTGATTACTTTTTTAAAAAAAGGAACACATTGTCATTTACAATTAATAATTTATTGAATACATTTAAATATAAATTTGAATATAAATTCTACCTTTATTTTTATCTTCAAATCGTTAAATACTAATTTGCTGTTAAATTTACACTCCTACGATGTCATTATTTTTTTAAGGAAAATTAGAGATACTATTATTTATATTTGATTCTTTTAAAGTAGCTTTACAATTATTTTTCGAAAGAGGCGTACATTTGATATATTTTTTTCATCTTTATAAAAGAATGTTGAATCGTGCGTATTGTTTGACCAATGCCACAGCAATTCGTCTGTTTACCATCACTTGTTTGTTGATCGATCGCGATGCGTACCACCATCTCCTGTCAAACATTCGTTTAAATGGTAGACTGACCGTTCTCGCGATCTCTCCCCGAACATCGACGCGGTATCGTGGCGCGATCTCGACAAATTATTCGGTAGTTATCGCCCTCCCCATCATGGACGACACTAGATTGTACAAGTACTATCGAACATCCGGATACGGTTTGAATTCGCTGGTCAGAAATGCGGATCGATTAGGTTAACCTGGTTTCGGGAACTTTAATTTTTCACGCGAATCGTGCTTTCAGATATACCGATTTCTCATCGCTGATTATAATCTAAGACGATTCTTCAACTTAAGTGCTTATTGCGGAACGGTGACTTTTGTTACTTTCATCTTTGTAGTAATTATCGCCATCTGTTCGATAGCGGTGAGTTTATTATAGAATAATTTTAATTAGAGGACAATAGAGATTAGAGGATAATAGAATAGCTTTACTTTTTTCGTGCATGTAGCAATTATTTTATTTTATTGAGCATAAAATTTATCAGATAATTAATAAAAGGAGTTCATATTAGTCGTTAAAAACTAGTCTGTTCATTAACTTTATTCATAATAACAAGCATGAAAGCTTCTACGAATTATTCGTTTGGTAGAGAAAATTCAAGTGAGCTTATTATTCTGGCAATTAATTTGCATATGATACCGTATGACTCGATACAATAATTAAAACGCCATGACAATACGAGTACACGATTCTATAATTAATTGTTTGCTTTAAATCCAACGTAATAATATTATTTCAGCGTGTAATTAATCAAGGAACAATAAACGATCGACGTTGCGGAATTATCGATATATTCCCTTTCGTATCGTGATCAGATTTTGAATAGATAATGCTCACCGTTATATATACCGTAACGAAAGAAAACGAGTCACGTATCTTTCGAAAACCTTGCCAGCGCCAAACTCTCTTGCTGGCTTAAAGAAAATGTAAACAACTTTGCGGGGCAATCACTTGAATACTGATATGTCCGCGCACGTGTCACGTTGTAACAAATATAATTCTTACACATAAATATAAAATATATCATATGCCTTCAATCTTGACGAAGAGGGTTTCAGCTACATATCTCCCACGCAATAACGTTTGCTTTAATCCTTATCGACGTAATGACGTTCAGAAATTACAACTTTGAACTTGCAAAACAAAATTTGCAAAACACACACACACACATAAAAGTTTTTACTGACCTTTTATCCGCTGTTATCTTTATTTCATGACATTTATGTTCTTGATAAATAAATAGTTTCTCTTCAGAAAACACGCGATAATTTTATAACAATTTGTTACTATTTTTAACAAGATAAGCATACGATAATAGGGAATATTAATACAGAATCAGAAATAAATACAAAAAAATAGAAAGATTAATTTAATAAAATGAAATTTAATTTAATATATTAATTGTCTTAAATATTTAATGTTTTCACGCCAGGGTTTAAATATGATGACGTTGAACAATACACTTTTTCGTGAATTGTTCGAAAAAGCGGAGAAGGTAAGTTAGGCAATTTTGGCAATCACAGCTAAACTGAAGTTTGATCGAAGCTAGAGCGATATTGAACCTCCACACTTTAAAAGCATCAATTGCCAATAATTTGTAGAAGTTACCACGAATGGAAAGTGTCGTTAGCATCATACCTCCGTATAAATGTATTCACAAGCATGTAAGTATATTAAAAATTTTTTAAAGGATACGATTAACGTTTTCTTCGTCACACTATGCTAATAACTTCAATCTCTAGTTACAACGAATGAACGTGTTTCAAGAGAAAACGAAGAAAATGGTAGGTTTCGATAATCTATCGTTCGCTACTCTTACTAATTATATTTTAACGTCCGGATATCCGGATTTTGTCGTAACAGTTACGCAAAGAGCAATTGGAATTGGAAATAATGAACAGCAAAATGTCGTGTATCGAGAAGTTATTGAAGCCCGAGGTAAATTATTTGTCACGATAAATGGGATACATTGTGCGGTCGGGTCGTTATTACTAGAGTAAATAAAAAAAATTCCTGTTCCAAAATTGAACGCTATCCAGACGTATATCCTTTGTCACCTTTTAATTCAACGCTATTGATAAAAATAATCGATCCACAGCTCACTCGCAACCCTATTCAGAATTTACGCGCGATCATCAACCTTAAATAATTTAATAACCCGCAGATCGCAGAGATGAATACGATGAAACTCGTAGAAACTCTTACAAAGGGTTACGAATAATCTGTGTGCCAATCGCGAACTCGCTTTTAATTAAAATTTTGCCGTCGTCGATGAATGAGAGATTTAATAAAACGCATTTATGCGATTTTCCGCGTATACGCGTGGGATATTATTACGATAGAAAGGAGTATCTCTTTCGCTACACGCGAGGGCGACCTATAAACACTGAATTACCAAAGGTCGTATAAACGTATCATGGCCTCTGCAACTTTCGGTCGTTGCGTCGAACATTAGATCAGTCTCGGCAGGCAATCGCGCTCAATTGGCAGACATAAAATTAGATTCGACCCTATCTTAGACCTTTCTGTGGCTATCCGATTTTTTATCTTTCGCGACGAGATATATTTTTACTCATTTTGTTAACTCTTTCTGAACGCGGATATTTCGATGCTTTAATTAAGCGTGTCATATATTTATTTCTTGCCGACAATAAAATTGATATTCAACGTTGAACGTAAACTTTCAGATTAGTGAGTCATCGAAAGTATCATTAATAAGACGATATCGCAAATTTCTATAAATATCACATTCTTATCACCAAATGATATTTTCTGTTCGATAATATTGATTGGTATTGATGAAATAATGAAATTGTGCAAGTCAGGAACTTTCCGCTTTAGCTTAGCTTCTTTTAATCAATATGTGACGAATCTTTTCCGCGATACATGCAGCATTATATTGTGTAAATTAATTCATTTATCTCCTAATAAAATATTTATTATTGATAAAATCATTGACATGAAATAGTAATGTATATTACATTAATTGAATATTGTCATTAAAATTTGTTGATAGTCTATATCCGATTATTATGCTGATAATGTATGTATTATACAAACATTATATATATAACTTTATTAATAATAATCTCTCTAGGAACAATCCGAGTGGCGTCGTAGTAGATCACCAAAGGTATATCATCGCTCCATTAACGTAGAAGCATCAAAATAACAAGCGAAAAAGAAGACACATTTATATGTAAAATCCAATGAAATTTTATTCTCCATTTTATAATATTTATGATGTTTTCATTAGCGATGTATAATTGCTATAAACGTAATGTTGTCTCATGTCACACTTTAAACATGTAACATAAATTTTGTGGAATACAGTAAACCAATAACACACATTTTCACATATTCTCGTTAATAGTATTTAATTATAAACATTTATGACTCTATCCGTGATTTGATAAACGTCTCAAAATTATATTAGATCCGTTCGCTGTATTTATGGATGTAGAGCACAAGTTATATATCTGTTATAATATCGCGATATCTGTTAGATATGAATTAATATAAAACTTAGTGAATTATAACTTTATCTCATTCGATAGTATTTCGAAAACATTTTCACGTAGCAAAAAAACAGTTGCAAACAATGGTTTTGTCATCGAAGTATCGTTGTTCTGCGTCCTTGTTCAAACACGCGTAATTTTCGTATGATCACATGCAAAGCAGTATAAATCGTGACCTATTAAATAGACTGTATCACGTGCAAACGCACAGTTTTTCTGACAAAATTTTTGCGCTGAAATAGGCGGCGACACGGGATGTTGAAATTCTAGTACGTGCCGAAACTCGCTGAAAAAAAATGTGACGATCTTTTTTGCGGTCGACCACATGTGAACGACGAGTGCTGTTGCGTTTTGTAAAAAGTAAACGCCATAACGTCGCTTACGTTACACCCTTTCTCTTTTCCATGCTTCGATATTCAACCATTTTAGACCGTGTTATTTTAGAACGTATTTCACGAAAGTCATTAAAGGCGACCATTCAGGACCATGTACCATTTTTTTCAATACTTTTCATTACACGTGTAATAATATATTTATAGATATACATATTCGTTTGATTATTCATTCTATTATATCTATTCTCGATTATTCATTCTTATGTAATATATATAAAAGTCAAATCGATAATACGTTATGATCTATTAGTTGGGAAATTATCAATTAAAGGTCGATTAACTTGAACTTTCAGAAATACCAAATTCACAATCTTGCTGAAAATTCTATTTAATCGAATGAATTTTCGCGAAATCATTTCAGTGATGGTAATAGAGAAATCAGACTTTGATTCCACAAAATAAAAAATTTATTATAATTATTAGGTGTTGGAATTAATTCGTAGCGTTTTTAATGAAAGAATGTTATTTATTTCACATGAGCATTAAAAAATACATTAATGAAAGTACTTCCCATCACTTGTAAAACGCTACGAATTAATTCCAACACCTAATATTATATCAAAAACGATTTATTTTAATGTAAAATTAATCAAATAATCCTTAAGATCGACAAGTTGAATATATAGCTGTGAATATATAGGTAATATATACGTTACATAATAATAAGAGCTATTGTGAGCACAACACTATTGTTTCGAGACAATAACCATTGAAGTTTAACACTATTATCCAACTTGGAAATAAGAAAAGACAATTTAGCATGATTACAATCTACCGAACTTTAACGTCTATTATATCAAGACGATCATGCGCGCACGCGTGTGTGTGTGTGTGTGTGTGTGTTTGTGCTACACGTGGTAGCACGTTGCGTAAAACTGTGCCGGTGCAAAATGTATTATATCATTAATGTGTGTACTTCCTACAACTTTAGCCACAATAAGTTCACATTGCGGAAAAGCGGAAATAAATCGAAGATAAGAATACTATATCGAATTATATGTGTACAAATATAACGAATTCGCGTTTCTTTCCATTTTGAAATTATTTAAATAAATTATTTATAATTATTTAATTAAGAATACATTAACTTGACGTTTAAACACAAAATTTCCCATGGAAATATGTACGTATACTATGTTATTAAAAATTGTTTAAAATCTTATTAAAAAAAAAACAGAGAAAAAGTAAGGATATAATGTGAACTATTTTTATCTTTCTAAATTGAGCCAATATAATATTTTTTAAATCTAAAATAATGTCTTATGCTATTCAACCTACATTTGGTTTATATATAAACTTCTATTTCTATTCCTGATTAAAGTTTACTCACCCCCGATGCCGACCGATCGCGCACCATCCCTCTTCTTTTCTCGCCTAAGCTTACGGATGTCGCCAGTAGTGCCGGTCCGAACTGTCGCGGCGCAACGAGTCTGGCTACAACCGTCTGTTTCCACTTTCGATCCCCCGTTGCGGCAGGGGTTGGAGAGACTGGCTCAGGAATTGAACGCGGCTACGTGGCGTACGAGAACAGGGTCTTTGCTCCCGTTTAATATTTTAGCCAGTCCATTGGCTGCTGCCGCTCGAGGCATCGACATGCGCTCTGGCTTTCGGCTCGTTCCGTTCTGCTCGGTATGGTACGGCACGGCACGATACTGCACAGCACGGCATGGAACGGCACGGCACGCCGCGTCGCGTCACGCCGTGCCGTGCCGTGCTGTTCGCACGCCTCGTTACGTCAGGCCGGACTTGCAGCTCCGGGGTGCAATCTAACGAATGCGCTACGCGGCATCCGATATCGATATGGGGATGAGACGGATCGATTCTCGCCGCGCCGCGTTCGCCCTGTTTATTCGGCCATCGATCCCGCACCTATCGAACCGCAGTGGCCGCTTACGGTTCGGGAAGTATTGCATTCCGACCGATTCGTGAGAACAGCCTTCGGAAGGACCTCGTTATAAACAGTAGATCGTTACCGTATCGTTAAACTCGGATTTCTCTGTCTATATCCTCTTCCCTAACGTATAAAATTGAATTAAAGATAAAAAGGGAACTGCTAAAAACAGTTGGGGTTCTAAAGAAATATGACATCTTATGCGGGAACTTTAATTCTACAATATCGCTCGGTTATACCACTTTCTTTTTTCCTTTTGATTTCTTTTGAATCTGAATTGATTTAGTTGTTTTTCAAAGTGCCTCTGCATGATTCGCAATTCGCAAATGCTGACGCAGAATGACCATCACTGCACGCAAGATACACACGGATGAAAATTAACCGCACGTAATAAAAAAAATAAATGCAAATTGTTGCATTTTTGATAGCATCAAACAGCATGATATTTTATAGAATAATAAAATGGTTAGATATTTATATTACTTTTTTTTTCTATTAATTTTTTTTTTTTAGATTCTGTATTGATTTGATTGTTGTTTTTACATAGTTACTACAAAACTGGAAATCAGAGAAATCAGAGAAATGTCAGGGAAAACAATTAGGGTAAATTAAGGAAAGTTAGAGAATTTTGAACAATTTTCTGGAAAATGAAAATTCTTGACTTTAAAGAAATTTATGTTAATATGTGTATATCATATCTACGTAGTTTTAAAATACTACTAACTTAATATTAAATGCAATCAGTGTCAGTAATTTTAATAATAATTTACATTGCTGTGTTAAATTTCTCCAGCAACAAAAAAATATTTGACGATTTCTAAATTAGGACAAAAATACAAGAAAAATTAAAAATATTATTGAAAACATAAAAAAAAATCATTTGGAAATGGAGAAAAGTTATTGAATTCTATGATAAAGAATTTGTGACAATCCTGTTTTTATACGACGCGAAACAATTTTTTAAGAATAAAACGTATTTAGTTGATAACATCAAACATCTTTGGATAACAGTTAAATGGTTCGATATCTTAAACTTATGATATATGGAACCGCATTTGATGCTTGTGGGAACTAACGCGAGGGAATACATCATGTTTGCCCGATGTAACATTGATGAATGGATTATAATCGCGAAGTTCAGGACCGATCATAAAGCTAATTTTTTTGTGCGAAATATTCCATAAGCCTCAGATCATGTTAACATATAAAGGAATAATTACTGATTTAATATGCAAACTGCGATAAATTTGTATACTTAATTTAAATATTTGTGATTTACGTTCGCGCGTTTATCTTAGATACGTGGTAAAAAAATATTGACAATTTTTTTTTATGTTTGACTTGAAAATTCAGTGGAAACGCGGTTCCTCTGCTCCTACTCTCACTTCATCTCCGTGCTACGATCTCAGGATTTTTAAAC
This sequence comes from Acromyrmex echinatior, assembly GCF_000204515.1. Next base: position 95,033 of record NW_011627358.1, on the reverse strand, counting down.
CTCGTGAAATGGCAACCCTAGTGTTGACGTTGGAGAATCGGGTATAGAGTAGCTTCTATATCTACCGTACACTACGTGGTCACTGAACCGTGCGGAGAATTTTTAAAGTAGAAGAAACCTTACAGCATACAGACTATTGCTGGCACAGCACAGACGTCTAAAAGCATAACTTGTATGCTTCCTGCTTGGTGTAAAGCCGCGTGTCTACATAATTAAATTTAGTATATACAAGTAGTAAAGCTATAGCGTAAAGCTATTGTGACGTAAAGTCAAAGTTAGTTGGCAGCGGTATTTAACAGATTTAATAAGCCTGATATTTAATAACGACGAATATTAAAGTGCAATTCAAAATATTTTTTAATATAAATTCAGAAATTTCTCTATGTACGCACAAAGATTGAAATTGAATGATTGATCGATGTTTGTGCTGATACGTAACTCGACTTGGCTTCTTTTGTCACTCATCGACTATAGTCAGTAAAGCCGTATGTTTATTGATTGGTATTTTGTACAGACTAGCATAGATCGATTGACACGTATTCAGTAACGGACAATGCCCAATGATCGTTAAAACCGATTATAGTAAAGGAGCATAGAAGATGACGTCTTAAGCAGAAACAGACTCAAATTAAAAATGAAAATAGGTTTATTAAAGAAGAATATAAGCAGAAATATGAACGTAGCATGATGTAATGATGTTTAAGATTAGATCATTGAAAAATGTATAATTTATCAATATCATCCTTTTTTATCCGCAACATGATTACTAATGCAATTTAAAAAAAGATAAATTATTATAAACGCCTTTTAGATTGATAAATAAAGAATAATAAATTGAATAAAAAGAAGAATCTTGTTTATTATTTATAGAATTGAAGAACGTATCTGCAAATTTATACATAAACATTGTCAAGCGCTAAGATCTCTCTTCTTTGAAAATAAATGACTTTAATAATGTATTTAGCCTTCAGGATTTATTCAAATTTGAGTTTATTTAATATTTTATACTATAAAAGTAGTTCACCGCGATGCAAATGCGGTCGAGAGATGCACAAATGGCTAGTGATTATATATATTTTATAAGAGGCTTGCAGTCTTTCGCAGAGAGATTGACGTGTTATGCCAATGTTTTGCAATTTTAGTAGTGGTAATACAATTTGAGAATGACTTTGGTTGTAGACGGAATTACACGAAAACCCCATTTATTCTACGTGTCGATAAGCCTTTGAGAAATCGATCGTACCGCAGCAGGGTAGGTTGTTTATGCAAGTGTCGGTTACGTTACCACGCCGATAGCCTCGTTTGGCAAGTGTCTCGCGTCGCCATGCTTTACCGCGAAATAACCCAATAGCTCTGACACGTATCTCTGTAACGTTCGAACTTCGGAAATTTCGGACACGCGGTCGACAATGATTTCGCGTTTATGGACGTGGTTTTCGCACTTGATTCACGAGGATTTCACCTCACTATATATAGTGTAGAACAAATTGATCAAAATTAACCGATACTATATATGGTAGAGATTTAACGCAAAAAGGGAAAATCTAAAATTCAAGATAAGCAATATATCAATGCTCTATATTGTTAAACATATATTTTATTTACAAAAGGATTATCTATCTATACAAAATAAATATAATTATACGAGAAAAAACAGCTTTGCTGAAATATTTAAAAGTTTAACCGGACATATATCTGAAAATATTTTGGTTAGACTATTAAAATAATTGTACAGGACGCTCAAGCATGCTGCAAAAAGTTTTGACATTCTAGCAACAGTTTGAACAGTCCTGCACCAATATTTGATGGTTCGATAAAATTATTTTTATAACTGTATCTGACTAAATTTGTAGATATTTCAGTAAAACCGTTCTCTCTCCGTATACCTGCAGAAAGACAGATTAAAAAGGAATTATTTCATTTTCGTGAAGGAATGAACTATTTCAGTTCTCGATCATTCCGTAATTGATTAATTTTCAAAGCAATCACAATCTCATGTGTACATTGTGAATAAAGTTTTAGGAATAGGAGAAAGCGATTTCTCAATGGGTTAGTAGGTGTTAGTAGGTTTCTCTTATCCGGGCAAGTAGTAAGCATCTGGAATATGGTCAGACTCACGGTCAGACTCTTGACAAATATCCCGGGTGACGCTTGGCGAACGAAGAAAATCCGATTGTGTCAGTCGCCTATGTACCCACGAGGAACTTGAAAAATCGATGGTAACTTCTGACAACGGCCCGCGAGAGCCGCGATCCCCCTTTTCGTCTCTTCTGTCGCCCTTCGTTTTGGCATCCGCTCTTCACCACCTCCCGAGAACGCTGTCTACGCAACTATCGACTTTTTCGTGGACGTGAGAGAGAAGGAAATGGGTGAGGGAATGGGAGGAGAGAATGGGCTGGGCAGGATATGGTAGCCGACAAGCAGCTTCTGAAAAATGCCCCTGGAACGTGACTACCCTCTGCTCTTTTTTTTTTCCTCCCCTTCTTCGGCCTCGTCCAGCACCTCATGCGATGCCCACACCAGGTGGCGACGGGAGGATTCGGAACGAATGGGCCACACGTGTGCCGCGCATTCTCTTTTTTCTTCCTTCCTTCCTTCCTTCCTTCCTTCCTATCCTCCTACCCTTCTACCCTTTCTACCCTCTTTCGTTCCATCCACCCTACACCCCGCATCGTCGATTTCGTAGCTCGCTACTGGCAAGCAAGGCAAGTCGAACTCTCGCGGAGCTCTCCCTGGAATCGTGATTTACACTTGTCACCCGCCCTGTGCCGCGTGTCGCGGACATTTGGCACTTTACTCCCTTGCCTTGTCGCGAAATTCGAAAATCGCGTGTTTCCTCTGTGTTTGTGCATCAGGATTGTATTAATAAATACAAACTTACTCGGGTCAAAGAAAATGAGACGAACAATTTATATCATTAATTTTCAATACATTGAAATCTTAAAATTCGATGCCAATTGAGCATCGAATTATAAAATTTCTAAGCAATTTAATTTGTCATATTACTGTATATGGTAGTTCAGTTGCGTTCCTAAGTCGGAAAAGTAATTTCGGTGTGCAATTTCGAGAGACTACAAACGTGGTATGTAGAGTGTATCTGAAATAATATCCACTAACCATACAGTGCTATTCTTAATAAAAAAAACTGAGTCGAAAAGTCTACCATTTTGCAATTTTGGCAATAGATAACGAGATATTAATTTTTAAAGATTGTTGAATAAATGATAAAATCGATGTATAAGACAATTTTAAGATATCTTTCAGTGTTACTTACGAAATATTTTGAAGATATTTCTTAAAGAACTCTTAAAGTTGTCTTATACGTTGATTTTAGACCTTTTGGGTAACTCAAAAAAAGTATTGCGAAAATTACAAAATGGTAGAGAATTTTTCGACTCAATTTTTTGTTAGAAATAGTACTATATGATGAGAGTACTATATAGTGAGCGTTATTTCACATACACTTTGTATAAATTTACACGTAATTATTTAAAGCATTCAAGATCCAGCTTTGACCGATATAAACTGCTTTTTATTGTGTATTCACGTTATACGATCCTAATAAATTGTTTATTATAATTTATATTAAACCTTATTATCTGACGATTACTTTATTATGGCCTCTTCTTAAAAAAGATTTTTCTTGTTTTTAGAAAACAAAATAGTTTAATACAGATTTACTTTAATGCAGATCGCGATTACAATTAAGCTTTAAAAGCTTAATGCATTTAGAATTTATTAGCTCGCCAAATGCTACCATTTTGTGCCCAGTCTTTAATTAATACAGGTGGTATTATCAGTCCGCCATCTGCACTATTGTAATTTTATGAAGTAGGATAGAATTGAATACCTTTGGCTTTAATTGTATTTTACGTTGTTCATCGTTATCCACTGCCGTCGAAATTGTTATAACGATAACTGTATCTTTATTATTTTTTTTATATAATGGATATATTCCATTGACATGTACATGAGTATATCTGTAAATACAATTCGGATTTGCTAATATTCGGATATCCTGATAATTAATTCACCGAATTATCCGATTATCCGAATTCAGATATCCAAACTATTGAAATCAAATCTTAATGAAAATCAGATCCTATTCTACAAAGGATTATGTCCAGTTTTATAGGGGAATTTGGGATGAACAACTTTGAGACATGGCAAAAATTTTAAGGTATCAAAAGAGAATCAAAAATTCCATAAGCCCAACTTTATAGGAGAAGTTTCCCGAGTGTTAGAATTATCCAAAGTTCGCTATTATGACCATGTACCACTAGTCTTATCCAATTTCTCTGCGTCCAGGGCACTTTCCCGCGGTAACGGCGGTAATGGATTATACCAAAGACATTGAAGTAATATCTAAAATGTATTTGGTACAGTTCATTAATCCGGTTGACAGTTATATGGTATCTGGGATATGCCCAACACTTTGACAAAGACATCCATACGCCAGCAAGTAAGTTAATGATGTTTTTTTACTTTTAGAGAATTCCGATGAGAAAGCTGAAGAGAAATAAGGTCCATATATTGACTACATTTCAATTAGGCAATTAAAACCTTTTGTTCCATACTTTGAGTGTCTCTCCTCTTCATTGATTAATGTGTATCACTTATAACTATTTATTTGGGGTCCAAAAAAGGTTTTAGTTGTCTTCGTCAAGATTGAACATATTCCAGATATTAGATGATTCGAGAAATCGAATAAAACCAGTCCTATAGTACACAATACATGATCACAATAACGAACTTTGAATAACTGTAGCACTCAAAGGACTCATTTTACAAAGTTGTGCATATGGAACTTTTTAATCCTTTTTTTATGTTCTACAATCCTAGTTAAGTCTCAATGCTGTTCAGCCGGGGCTCAAATTGGACATAGTTCTTTATTAATTCAGGTTCGAATTGTCTACTATAAGAAAGAATAGATAGAAAACTGATTGCTAAAGTGGCTAGAATTATTTATTTAGCTTTCCTGGCTATGTTTCTTCCATTGACTTTGAAAGACTGCTTCTCCGGAAAATATCGTTATAGTCGAAAAAAGCTATTATTTGTGCACGTAAATTGATTGTTATTTTAAATATTAAAATAAAAAGTATTTAACTTTTATTTTTTTTAAAAAAAGTTTTAAAAAATTTTTAATATATTTATTTGTATAATATAATAAAATATGTGTAAAACTTGTGTTATAACTTTGATAATTTTGGCATATTATGTTTCGCAATTTAATTTGCGATACCATGAATTCAATGTTTTATATATATTAAGATTTAAATTATTTACATAATTGAAACATCTGGATTTGAGCAATCGAATAATAAATATTTAAATAATTTGAATATTATATTATTCGGATGTTTATATTATCTGAATATAAAGTAAAAAGTAATTTTGATTAGTTTTCTTTTATTATTATCAATTATAAGAAAACTTAAAGCTGCTGCATTCAAACAAATACATTGTATGGATTTATTTTCCTTTTAAGACAATCATTTAAAAAAAAAATCTTCTTAACGATCATTTTAACTTTTCTCTATTAAAAAAGTCGAACACATCTATACAATTAAAAGATTAATTATTGATATATTATCTGTTATTAAACCATTGATATATTACCTGTTATTAAAAAATTTTTAAAAATTATTACGGGACGTACGAAATAAACTAATGTTTGTCGCGGTTTAAAGGACTCCCGTTATAACGATGTCTCTCAGAAAAAGATTTTAATCCCTCAAGCGACTCGCCGGAAATCCGTCTTCGTCCTTTCTTCTCATCTCTCGCGAAGAAAAGCAGCCCGTCGGCCCTCTTGGATCTTCGTTGGATCGGATAGAAGCCCGAGATTCTCAGATGAATAATATCTAACGTCGTTCGAGATGCGTTCTAGGATAAATTGTCGTTTGGATGTTGTACGTCGTCCCTAGCATATATATATCAATACGTGTACGTGTACACATACGCAGATATTATATATATACATTTATGTTTAAAAGTCGGGCGAAAAAGGACTCTCGGGGAATAGGTAAACTGCAGCTAAACTGCGCATATTACATATGACTCTGCAGCGGCCAACGTGTGGGATCAACGACTCTGAGTGTTGTCTGTGTGCATCTCTCTGTGTGCATGTTCGAAAGTTTCTGCGTGATAAGTGGCGAATGATTTATTCATCTCACGACGGAGCGCAGGCAGCGGTACAAATTACGCATCGCGTACAGAAAACCTTCGTAGTACGTGACAGTAATTCATACATCTGTATTAACGTAGTACGCCGCCATCGCGCGTAACGTTCCTCCGTTATTCCCGGCCGCTGTTCCGTACGGAAATTTGAAGTAATTTCACTCGTTTGCGCAAACTTCTTCGAACTGTTAAACAGCAGTGTCTCTCCCTCCCTCCCCTTCCCTCCACCCTCCGATGAAAATGTGCCACGTAAAATGTGAAATGGAGAGACGTGATTTCTTATCATCGTGACACTTGTAAGCTCTGTAACTATAATTAAAAGTTTAAAAACACATCGTATATCGTTTTACTAATATAAGTCAATTAAATTGAAATTATATTTAATACCTCAATTAAATATGACCTATTAAATGTAATCGTAAAACAAGAGAACTGTTTTAGAATTTGTTTTGCAAAGACGAAATAATGAATTTTTCAAATAAAATTAGGTTATTTAAAGGATATATTTATATAAAGATATATTATCTATATAATGATATTAGGTCTGTTTTCTGTAGCTGAACTAGAGTGTATACTTTTGGAACTTAAAATGAGATATGTTTGATATTGATCGAAAGCGAGAAAGAGAGTTCTATAAGTGCAGTCTAATGCAGGAAGAGAAAACAGACCAATTGATCAGATATTGAAGTTGAACAGTTTTTTGCCTTGGTAAAAGCTGCACAACAGTGTTATAACGATAACGAAACTTGCATTAAGAGTTGCAAAATAACTCTTCAGGTGCGGCTGCAATCAGGAGACATCCCAGACAACGGAATTGAGTTGAAATTTTTCTTCGTCGATTGACACGTTCCACTGCGAAGCTGTCACCAAATTTCGGTTGACTAATCGAGCGTATCGACACGCAATCACTTAGAAATTGACGCGATAGATTGACTGCCGACGCGCGGTGATTTGATTTCGGATGCGAATGGGACATGCCCGTGGGTTCGATGTAGTTATTAGAGAAAATGGAATTAATCGACCAACCGCACGGTAATTTGGTGCGACGTTAACCCGTATTGATATCGTGACTGGAAATCTATTTCTAATTTTGCAAGTGAAAATAATTTGCGACGCGCTCATACAAAACTATACGAGCCTATCTGCGAACTCGATCTGAAATTCGATTTCGATAAAGACGCTGGGAACCAAGCAGATCATGGTTGGGATCTTTTTTTCATGGTATACCCAATGGACCTATGGCTCACTACAAGAGTGCAACTCGGTCGGGCTATTCTTTTGCTCCGCAGGAATTTTTGATTAAAGTTTAATTTACAGGTACGGCTGCTGGCGGATTTTAAAACGAGATTTTTCATACTCCTATTTTACCGTTGCACTTGCTTATCGTTATTGCGGAAAAAACCAAGTGCGATGACATCTATAAATATCAGTTTATAAGCATATCGCAAAGTGTGTTACATGCAATTACATGGATATTTTTCATATGTTTGCATATTTCAAACAACTGTAACTTTTAAAGTAATGTCGAAAAGTTCTCTAGCATTCTACAATTTTTGCAATAATTAACAAGATATCAATTACTAAAAATTATCAAATATTGGTTTTTAATAATTTTTTACTCGAGTACTATCAAATTTACAGAAAAACAGCAAGAGACAAAAATTATTTATTTTCTTCTCATAGAGCTCTAAGAATTTTTTCAGAATTTTTTATCAACTTTTTAATACTGCATTTTCTTTGGCAACTATTTTTACCAACATGAGAAAATGCGGTACTAAAAAATTCTGAAAAAATTTTCAGAACTCTATGAGAAGAAAATGACAATTTTTGTCACTTGCTGTTTTTCTATAAAGTTGATAGTACTTGAGTAAAAAATTATTGAAATCAATATTCGGCGATTTTTAATAATTAATATCTTGATAACTATTGCGAAAATTGTAAAATGATAAAGAATTTTTTGACTTAGTTTAGTTCATTATATCCCTATGCGAGAGTTTTATCATTACTTATCAAACATTTTGTACATATAATTTCACACATTATTATTTAAAGTTATACAAAAATTTCTACAATTAATCATAGAACGTTAATACGTAAATTTTACGTACGGGTGAACGAAGTCATTGACTTATTGAATGCTAAGCTTCACTTTTGTGTCATTAAAAAAACCATCTGATGTGCTAAAAGCTTGGACAAGTTTTTAAAAGGTCTACCCATTATCAAATTTTTCTCTGTATTATAACAGAGAGCATGATTTCAATCTTTAAATTTTGTATTATTATTTTGTATTACACGTATATTTTATTTAAGTGTTATAAGGAGACACACAATTGGACTCCATATCACTTTAAAATTGAATTTGATGATGTCTTTTTTTCTCTTTTAAGTTAATAATTAGATTATTTAAATGTATAAAAATTTAGATTACAAATATTCTATATTATAACATGTATAATAACTATATTTTTTCGCAATAAATTATTTATAATGCTTTAAAGACGCTTATTAGCATCAATAATATTAAATTGCTTGTCGATTTAATTTGTGACATTACGTACTTCGGCTTCAGTCTAAGACTAACAAATAACCGGTGCGCAGTTTTGAACTGAAAATTGTAAAAATTCACACAATTATTAGGCATCAAGAGACTCTTGATCAAATGTATCTTCACTCATTTACATTGAACACTTTTCAATCCATTTTCCCTTAATATTATTTATGAATATTTTATCATTAAAAGTGTGAAATGTATTAAAAACTTATGTTACATTAATTAAAATGACCTATTTCTTTATGCATAAAATTTAAAATTGTTTCGATACTGTATAACAGTAGCGGTAGCATTGTAAGAGTAATTTACTGAAATATTAATATACATATATTTGTGAAATCATAATTGTCTAAAGTCTAAAGCATAAATAGTAAAATAAAAATGTTTAACTAAATTAGCTTATATTTTTAGAATTGTGTCTGTTCTAAAAATTATGCGGAAAATCACACACATCAATTAAAATTAATTAGAAGAATAATTTAGGTAACATTATATAAACGTGCCATATTTTTGAACAAGTTCTTCGTGTGTTACGAAATAATTGACGAAAAGTGAAAAAATGGCCTTGACATTCTCCAAATGAGTTTCGGCCGATATTATCGTATAAGTTTCGCCTCTTAAATTGGTTTTGGAGTACAAACTTTCGTATCGCACGAATCCGCAGTATTCGCAAGTGACCCAGAAGAGGGAAAGGTATTTAGAAGGTATACATGTCTACGATAGCACAGCAAACTCTACGGCGTTTGCCAATTAACGATACTCAAACTTTGCGCTCAAAAAACTCGACCGGTGTTACTCGAGATTTAATTGCAGCAGCGCTTTATCTAGACAGCTCAGAAAGAGGTTTTTCGATCAGTCTGTAAGCGAATCAGTCTGTACAAGACTGGTCATCCAAGTTTACGTAGTAACGTGCGAATTACCAACACGCGAATTTGAACACGTCGGACGATAAAATACGGGCTTAGGAGCTTAAAAAAAAGATCCCACATGCGTTTAAATTTTCCTTCACTTTTCTCTCGTTTTCCCCATTCTTTCCCTCTTTTTTTTTTCTCTTGCACGTCGCGATGCCCGGCGCACGCGCGCTTAATAAAATGAATATCACTCTCTCCAAAGGATAACCGCACTAACGCGGGTGGCGGCGGCGGAGGCCTGGCACGAAATTAAAAGCAAAACGTGGTGGAGAATGCGATATTTCAGGAACAGACCCATGGGTAATTGCGCGAAGTAAATTCGGAAACGGAGGCAACGCTAGCGGCTCCAGCTAGCACGCGAGAGCGTGAAAAAAAGTGACGCGCGTAAATAATAATTGCCAGTCCTCCTTGCAATTCTACTCGCATCTAATTAACATAAGGTCTGGTTAATCAGCGAAAATAATAGCGGACGATTAAACGGGAAAGAGGTCGGGACCCGAAATACTTTATCCAACTAGATGCTAATCAGTTATTCTTTCTATTTCTGCGGAGCTTATTTATGGATTGTTTCTTCGAAGCTAAACTTTCTGTTATTAATTAACAATTATAGATTTAAATTGTGCAAAGATCCTATTAATTAAAACAATTTAGAAATATATATATAGAAGAAAGGCTCCTATTATGAAATATCGAGTTCATTTTGGGTAAATGCTAGAAGTCTGTGGGTAGAATAAAAAAAAGTAATAGGTCATTTGGAAGGGAATTTAATAAGCTGTAAGATAATGTTATATAAAAATTTAATTCAAATTTCATTTTTTTTTTTGAAAATTAAAGAAATGTAAAAAGTCGAGCAAATCGCAAAGTCAAAAAATTGTGTTCCTAATACAATATAAGATACCCCGAGAAATCGATAGTAAAACGCAAAGTATATCAGTATTGCAATTAAAAAATTTAATGTTTCTAAAATACAAACAAATACAGTCAGCGCAAAAAATGAACGATAGATTATACCTAGAACTCGTTTTCAGGTAGTTCGAATCAAGCATCGTAGAAATAGGCACTCGACGTTCATTCCGGTTGTTTTTTTTATTATATTGTACAAAAACATTTATACTTTAGCAACGATTTTTCACTATCACATAGGAGCATGAATTATTTCATATTAGAAATACCCTGGGTATCTTATATTACGATTTCCACACCTTACGGTTATCTAACTTCTGCAATTAAACAATTCAACATATCTCGTATTTTTCTGTTAGTACAACTTTACTCTGTCACTACATGAATAATTTATTGCCAAATATTTATTTTTATTAAATAATAAACAAGGTTTAAAAGCTCATCTCAATGAAACTTGAAGACATTCAAATTCTAAAATCTTTTTTTACAATGACTACAGGTATGATTTAATAATGAACTTTCTACTAAATAGTTTTCAATCCAAGAGCAATAAATTTATGGTGGAACCAGTAGATAGCGTTTATTATTTAGAAACGCCGCTATCTCATAATAAAGGGCTTTCCTCTAATAATAACGTATAGTACAGGTAGTAGAAGTCAAAATTAGTTATTAATTAATGCAAGTCTTCTTAATATTAAATATATAAAATCTTGTACGTTTCAACTCTTGATTCGAGTTCTTCTTCAGCAATATTTCTCCCTAACGGTTGGAATATTGTATCGCAAAATAATATCTCCAACGTTTTTCCTCTCAAAAAATTGAATCGTTAACTATCGTGAGGTAAGTCACGCTATTAATTACAACAGAATTTTTATCGTTATAAATTAAAATAGAAAATAATCCATATATAATTTATTTCATTTTCCTTTAATTATATTTGATACTGTAATAAATTAGATTTAATATGAAATGTATGTGATCCCATGTGTGATAGACTATCTAAAGGTTCGTATTAGCATAGGAATGCATGTACATATCTCTTTCAAATAACGTGGGCGTACATATATCGCGTTATCCCTGAAGAGTCTGACCTAAAATACGAGACAGGCCAGAATTGCGGGCACCGCAATAGTTCACGGTAACAGCCATATTATGAAGACTACGATACGCATTTTCAGACCGTGGCTGAATCCACGATTACTGTTCGGGAAAATAATGTGTCGTTTTCCTAGTGTGTGTGCATGCGTGTGCGTATATGTGTGTGCGTGTGTGTGTGTGTGTGTGTCCCCGACCGTGTGCGTCCGTTAATACGTATGCACACGCGTGTTTACTTTCGCGAGCTGTACACCACAGCGTATTAATGACGTTTTCGAGATAGTCCGCGCGTTGCGTTCGAGGTCTCGGCGCATAGAAACGAAATACCGTACGATACGTACATTTTGGCGTCGTAGTGACCTCATCTATGCACTCGTTTCGTGTATGTTTCGCTGCAAAATTGGAGATTGGAGTCGCTGCCAAGACCTCGGTGTAAACGATAAAGCGAGTACGTTCAAAATTAGAACAAGAGACAGCTCGAACATGTACAACTGCAGGTATAATGCGAAATATTTAATAATCATTATGACCTGTAATTTTAATAGAGCATGAAAAGATAAACTAATCAATTTAGCGTTAAGCTTCGTATGAAAAGTGAGTTAAATCGGATAAGCTGTTAGATAAGCTGTGCTGTTTCGTATTAGATAGGCTAACGGCATTTACAGCGTAATAATAATACCTTTCAAGAATATGGAAGAAAGAAATAAATGAAGAATGAAAGCGCGAAAAGGAAAAGAAATGAAATAATACAAAAAATAATATAAATAAAATATAAAAGTGAAAACTTACCACACGTTATTATAAAAATAAGGAAAAGAAAACAGAAACTGTAAGTAGCATAAGTGAAAAATTATAGCAAATTGCAAAAACTAACATACTGTCGCAGATGACGTAAAAGTCATTCATCGGCGTTTAGTAAATATGTGTTTAAAAGGAAATTTCGATATTCTTCTCGATATTTTCAATTTCATAATTGCAAGCTTGTTATATTATACGAAATATGATTCAACTTTATTATGATTGCTTTGCTTTCACGGAAAATATTGCGTGTATTTACTGCGAACGAAGCATCGTTATCGTACTACTGCTCGTTTTCGTGTGCAATGAAAGTACAAATATTATATACAACTGCATGAGTATGGCAATATTACGGTTAACACCAGAAACAATACCTTCCTTGTCTCGTAGACGCAGATAACGGTATTTCAGCTAACACAATCGATACCCGATACATCACAGTAGTACAGAAAATAATAACCGATTGCCCTTTCAAACGATATTGTTTTTTCCTCTTTTCTTTCTCTCCTCTCCCTCTCCCTCCCCCCCCCCCCCCCCCCCCCCCCCCCTCTCTCTCTCTTTCTCTTCTTTTTCTCTCTTCATTGTTACACAATGCAATGGTAGCTTTTACAGTGCTTTTTCACTCGAAAAAAATGTGAATATACCGTTAAATCTAACTCAAATATGTGCTTACGCATTTTTGTGTATCCCAACAACGCTGTTGTCCCACGTATTAGAAATACATATACAATATAGATAAAAAAAAAAAAACTTTACTATCAGTGTGAAGATTGAAAGCGAAGGAGAACGCGGGAATGGGTGGGATAGAGATTGACGGGAGGGGACATCATGCGGATATATTGATTTTTTGTTACAAATAGAAACGCGGGACAGACGGTACAGATAGAATGATACCAATCAAGGCATTGTTGCTATAACGCGATTGTTGGATATGAAATTTCAGAATGCAACGCCCGTGTCGCCGGATGCAATTCGGCCGTTCAGGTTTCAATCAGGCTACGTCGTTTTCGGCCAGAAATCCGGTGAATGCTATCGCGGTCTTGCTGTAGAATTTACGTGTCCCTTATTTGCTTAAAATCCATTTTAGACAATACACTTGCGGTACGAGATCCGGAGACAAATTATATATATATATATATATATATAAAATTTGATATGTTTGCGTAACTGATTAATAAAATACAAACGTATTTTGAAAGTAATATGAATGCCAGAGGTGCGCGCTTATACATTTATTATAATAGTAGTACCGATTTAATAATCCTAATTCATGACTCGAGACTTTAATTATGCACGTAATTAGGTAAATTGCAGAATTTCAGATTTAGATTTGACATCGAACGTGACGTTTCCTGTATTCGTTAATTTTCTCTCGCTTATGCTGGATTCCTTTCATTACCCGCGCGTATCACACCATTCGACGTATCCCTCTCTTCATACATTACTCGCATATTATACGTCGTGGAATACTTTCCAATTGAATTTTCACGCGATCCTTTTACATGATGTACGTGTATGAGACCCATCATAATTTCTCACTTTGACAAATGCAAGCGGATCGATCTGACACGAGATGACCCTCTTTCTATTGATAAAGTGCCGCTTATAATAATGACGGATAGGGGATTCCTCCTCGTCAAACGTCAAGAGCACCATCGTCCTGCCTGTCTTCGATCTATCTCTCCGCTCTTCGTTCCCGGCGTTTGTTTGACAATCGCTTGAAATCTCATGGTTCGCCCACATCTCGTCATTCAATGCGTCTCTTTTTAACGTCAACGGATAAACGCAATGACGAAAATAACGACATATCGACATATCGCGTTAGCGCTCGTGAACATTTATGATTATTAACGCGATAGAAAATAAACGTATGAAAATAGCTACATTGTTAAATCCTCTACAAATATTTATGATGCAGTACGCCGGAATGATCCTTTTCAATATGTGTGATAATTTATAACCGCTACTTTTAGGTTTATAATTTGATGTATTTAAATTAAATTCGTTAAACATATTTAATTTTTAGAAATGAAAATGATTAAGAGGTAAAATTAATATTTTATGAAAACTTTTAAAAATAAATAATTTAAATTGAGCCATATCAAGCTCTTGTCTTTTATTTAAAAATTTGATGTATGTACATATGGTATATATATATATGAATAAAATAACTACTTCTTGAATATAAATAAAAATGTAATCACATTGGTTTTAAATAGTTATACGCAGACAAAGTCTGAAATGACTTTATTCCATTTTTTTTTTTTCATCAATTCAGTACTTATAAAAACTACAGGATTTACATCTATATTTATTTTTTTATCGTATCCTCAATTTATTTCAAATATTAGTTGTCACATTTCCGCTTCTATTAATTTTGCATTTTTCTGTCTTGAAAAACAACACTTTTATGCAATTTATAAATACATTAAAAACTTGTCGCTGGATAGGAAAAAAACAAAACCACTAATTCGATCGAAAAAAATTTTATTTCGACAACTGTCGTTATAGCACATGATTTTACCGTACATGTGAGTTTATGACAGCGTATCGCACACGCGCGTTCTTTCGCTCTTTCCTCTTTCTTCCTTTCACCAACAATTTCCATCTTGAATATATTCTGCTCTATTATGTATACCTTCAAAAAAGTGCGTAATCTTGGAAATATAGATACGCTCTCTATGCTCTCTAAACAGTCGCAATCGTACGCGCGCCCATCCCTCTCGTTACTTGTAAAATAAAAGAAATATTTTTATATACTTTTTCTCGTTTATTTTTTATTTTTTTTTATATATATATTCGTCGTCATGCACCGCGCCGTTAGACGGATTCTTCCTGCGACACTAAATTACACATTTGTACATCGTTAACATCCTTAAAAGTGGTTGCCCCCTTTGGCGGGGACACGTCTTAAGGGTCGTAAACTAGGTCCGATTCCTTTATAACTTACACGCGAGCACTCGGTCTACAGGCAAATGCACATACATACCTACATACGCATATACAACGCACACAAACATGCGCGCACGCAGGATACATAATAACGTTCTCTGCTCATTTTTTGAGGTTGCCAACAATAACGCATTGTTTCACACAGTCGGAGAAGAAAAGTTTATATATTAATTCGGATCAATTCGGTAACAAAGTTTGTTTCGAGCTGCAAAACGTCTTGAAAAACTACTTATACGTAGATCGATATGTAACGATATGTGAATATGTAAACATGTACATAGATATGCAAACGCATGGATATGTGAACATGTGGATATGTAGAGAATGTATAAAAAATTCCAAGCTCGAAGAGAGATTTTACATTTTGTCAAATCTAAAGACTCTGTAAAATAATCTCGTTGGCAACTCTATCATTTTCCCGCGATTTTCGAGAGATTTACATTTCCTCCTTTCGTCCAGTTTTCAGATTACATCTGATGTGTCGCGAATGATACGTACAAGTGTATGTGATATCCCTTCGGACGGAGCGCATATGTACGCGATACTATTGTTTCAAACAATAGCCTGTAGACGCCGTCGACGTCCTATTATCTTTAAAACTGAAATTTTTATTGTCCGCAATAGAAGCGTAGATATGCGCTCAGCGCTTTAAAAACTACGATAAAAAATGTAAAATTGATAGAGAGGGATTAGAAAACTTAGGTTTGTATATACGAATATATACGAATGTCTATTCTCTCTCGGTAATAAGGATGACGTATAACGGATGTATTACCGCACGGGTTATTAACGGAGCCAACAACCTGTAGCGAGGATCTTTCGCAGGACTCGCGTGTTCGAGCCACTCGTTGGAGCGGACGTTAAAGAGTTACTCATTAATGTTATTACTAGCGTTAACACGGAGCACATAGCCGGTTACTAGTCGCCGCAACGCGGTTTGTAACACTCGGTCTAATTGTACAAAGTGCAGCTTTTAAGGCCGAGGTCGATGCGTTACGTCGATGCGTATCTTGGGGGATGGGGAGGGGCCTTTCTTCGTGCTCAGGATTGCCAGATTTTTCCCTTCAACATACAGGAAATACAGGAACATACGTAGATCACGTAAAGACAGAAAAAAAGCTTGTATTTTGTAAATGGGAACGTCACTCTCTTTTCTATTTTCAATATGTTCTGCGTCTTAATTTTCTTATTTTTCTTATTTAGAAATGTAATTATACGAGATTTAAAAAAATCAAATTGGATCTCTAAATTTCCAATATAACGTCGTTATCTTTGACGTCTTGAAATCTGGGACAGCTATATAAAAAAATCTCTGGCAACCCTATTCATACCTGAGTACTTTTATCAGAAATTCATTCATTTAATTCCATTCAAAAATACATCGCACCTTCGTGAACGTTATTTATGTAACAACTGGATATTTGTAAATAGATGTTAGATATATTTCCGGATATCTGTATATTCCTTTTTATAACAAATCGGAAAGAACGTCATGTATCATGAACGAAATTAACTCTTGACCCGTGATTACACATTTGGCAGTTATATGTATGTGTTTAAAATCGATTTCGTATCTTAAGATGCGATTTTAAAATACTTTAAAACGCAAGTCGTAAATGTTTTTAAAAAAGACTAAGATATATCTTATTTTAAAATTTAATACCCTTTTGCTTTTAATTTCTGTTTGTCCACATCTCTACTAATTAAGTAAAAAGAGAGAGTTGTCGGATTAGAAGTTAATCTCGCTACTTCAACCGGGTACAAAATTAACAACGTGGCGCACTATTAGAATGTAACGACAATTAATTTACCGCGCATACTTTGAAATTGTAGAAAACACTTATCACTCACACCTGCTTGTATGTACGAAGTCACTGCGAATAAATATCTTCTCTTTTATCTACCATGTCCATCTCTGCTTCATATCATTATTATCAGGTGCTGTAAATAATTCATGATCGATTTTCTTGTATTACTTCGCTTGTTCATGAAAGTCCTCGTACATTATTGTCTATGTACAAAACGAATCCAACAAAATAACACTTTGTCTTTCAATCCCTTATTTCCTTTTCTTCCTGCCTCTCTCTCTCTCTCTCTCTCTCTCTCTCTCTCTCTCTTTCACTCTCACGCATGCACTTGTCCTGTTACCGCTTTAATTTAAAATACTTCTCGATCGATTGGTAGTTACTACGATTTATTGCTGCCAATTGTTAAGACAGATAGTACTCGTTTGTTACTCCACAATACAACAACGGGAAATACCATTGAATGCTGTATTTATATTCTGACAATAATGAGTCGTAACAACTGATGCGAACTTTGGCCTAGATAATAAAGCTATACGGCCAGTCTCGGCCACATCAATAAGAAACATTAAAATATTATAACAATTTTATAAACTCTAGTTAAAAATATTTACGATATGGGATACACATATATAGCTATAAAATTCATCTGGTTTATTTTATATCTTTTTTTTTTAAGGGCTCGGAATATCTCGTCTTGCGCCCAAAATATTCTAAATCCGTCGCTGCGTAACATTACGTTAATACACCTACGGTACCGAAAGTACGAAAGCTCGAGGTGTGTAAATTTTTACGAAGGAACCGAGCATCGAACGTCGCGGTCACGAAAGCATATTTTCATGCTAGGAGCGAAGGACGAGCTCCTCCCAGCGAGCGAAATTACCTTAAGAAGTGAGAAAATATGTGCACAGGGTTGTTTACGTAAGCACAGGCTCGTCTCGTATAGCTCCTCATTCCTCGGCAGTGTTTCATATATATTTTCTCGTAAAAATATGCAAACACGTAACCGCGTTCGCAATACAATTACAAAAATTATAATGACTGGCGTCATCTTGCCTATTGTAAAAAAAAGATAAGTCATGTGGACGTGTTTAAATTGAAAACATCTTCCCCTTATGAATCGAATGATATTGGCGATAACGAAATTTTCGTTTACAAATCAATTTAATTGAGCTTTATATTGTCAAAATTTGGATTAAAAGCTTAATTATATATTAAAAGTTAAATTAGCTTTATATAGTTAATGTTTATTCATATTTCATTAGCGTTAAATATATTTTAATTTATTCTAAGCTGTTGTTGTCAAATACAGTATTAAATTAATCGATGGTAAATTATAGAAAATATTATAATGAAACTTTAATGTTATCGTGTGCAAAATAGCACGTGGAAATGTTGAACATAATTTGAATAAATTATTCGATAAGTTATTGTCATTAACAAATATAAAATCGCCTGTAGGACAAACATTTGTGTATACGACGATAGTTTCGTTTCACGCAATATCGCATGTCACGCATCAACAATTATTTATTTTTCGGAAGAAGGATTCCGGAAAATAAAGAATCTTTATACTGATTCGAATATACATCAGTAATTCAGGAAAAAGAAAATCAATGGTCAAATCAATATAAGATGAAATAGCATTATTCCGAGTGTACTTGCTAAGTTTTATTATTAAGACATTTTTAGAGCGCAAAACTTTCAAAGGAGCCAATGAGGATCACTCTTAGTTCTATGATCATCTTTACTAAAAATGATCCTCGCAGAATAGAATTCCGAATCAATTGCCAAAGTCATTTGTCATTTTTCTGATATATTACGTATTTTATCATACATTAATTCTTTATAACAATAATCTCTATCGTGCTCCAGTTTCATAAATAATTAATATTTCCTCATGACGATATTACGTTCGTGTAATTTCCCGGCGAGCTGATTCGTTAGATTACTTTATCCAACACATTTTTTAAAGATTTTCCTTTAAATAACGTGTGTAAATTGTGATATCGCGTGATCGATACACACCCCGAAAATTCGCACTTTGATTTTGACAGTAAATCGCAATTAATATCGCGTTTCTCCGATTGGTATAGCTCGCATTGAGTTTTGCACAGGTTCTAGACCTTTCACATGCCTTATAGTCGCTAGATAGACAACGAGTGTTATCACTGCGTATATTGAACCGGCATGTGGCGTTGTGGCACTCGGTTGTGTGCCACGTCGATCGAGAGGTATAAAAAAAAACTGGAAATCAGATATAAAGACTCACTTGCACGCAACAGTTGACTCTTGACTGCTTTGAGCGATCGACATGCCGGTATATGCGTGAGAACGCTCGAAAACATTTACATTTTAAACTAGTAGATAATAGAGTTGTATGGGAAAAAAAAAACGTGACATTTTCATTAGTTCGCGATTTTACAAAATGTAAGAGTCACACGATTTTAAGATGAGCGATTCCACGTTCGAAAGTTAACACGCAACGACGTCCGCGAAGAAAAATTCGCGAGCTTGCATATCGTACAATTTTTTGTTAACATCGCATATATAAGCGAAACGAAATTTTTTCGAGGACGAATTCGGTTCGCGTAGATTAACGAGCGGATCGCTATACGAATGATAGGTAGGATTGAGTAACGGCGCATTCTTCAAATAGAAATTGTTATGAAACGAAATTTCCGAGAGAGAAATAAAAAAGAGAAGAAACAAAAACCGATTATTCGTAATCCGTTTGTTCGGATAAAACAGCAATTAAAATAGTGGACAAACAAATAAATGACGAGAAAAACAGGACTCCGTGAATTACGTGATGGAACATTCTAAAAAATGGGGTCGCTAACTTCACGGAGATCGTCTCGTCTTCTTTACACGCATGTACCAAACATCGACTCACATCCGTGTGAGAAGAATGGTAACCGAACGACGGTCGAGCTCGTTTCAAAGTAACGTAACTGTTGTCACTCGCTTTACATTCCTATGAAACTTTTCTCTCGTCACTTAAGACTGGTTAATTACCACGACTTTTAATTACGCGCAACGAAAGATAGAAATTATCAGACAGAGAAGTTCCGCGATCCCCTTGTAAACTTACTCTCGGAATATTCAGTACAATCGTATCAGGGCTCATGTAGTCAACGTTATTCACTTATATGTCGCGCACGTATATGTCATCTATATTCGTCCTCTTTTCTCTAGATATAAGAATTAATGCAAAGTCCGAGTGATTCAGTTCTGTGTATACACGCGACATATCGTCCGGAGTGGCCGCGGGCGCTATTTCCGGAACGCTGTTTTTTTTTTTTCTTTTTCCGATATGACGGATACGGCTTCGAGATCATTGAGCAGAGAAAAACCGGTCGTTCCACACGTTACGCTACAGAACAATCGGTGATAAACGCAAAGCGCCGAATCGCGCGCGCGCTCTCTCAGCCGCGTGCTTTTTCGACGAACGGAAAAACGCGTACGCGCAAAAACACGAATACACACGCATCTACGCACTCATCCACATGTACACAGACGTCTACATACGCACACGAGTACACGCTTATATACGGCACACAAAATGAATGCACGTCGTCACACTTTAAATGGCGATCGAACCGAAACTCGCGACTGGCGTTTTGACTTATCGTCAGATCGAGTTAATTTATCTCCCTTAGGGGTAGGAAAATGTCTCCAAGACAAATTGATGTCTAGAGAAATGATTTGTAATGTTTGATTAAATTGTTCGTTGCTACAAAATCGTAAGTCTTTTTTGTTGCAAATATATTAAAGAAAATATTGTTTTTCTTTTCTCAGAAAAAGATAGCATGTTAAAGTCACACATACATGATGCATAATAAACTATAAAATAAAAAGCAGTTTATTTGAAATTGTAAAAAATTCATATAAAAGTATTATTAAGCGTTACTTTTGACCAAACATGACCTTTTTCCCTAATTTGTATTGAATATTTTTCAGTCGATTTTTTCTCGCTTAATATTATTTATAAAATAAAACTACCTATTAAAATAAAAATCTATAAAAGAAAAATATCCAATAAAGATCAATTTATGAAGTAAAAGACAATACATTGTTACGAGAGTTTTTCTATTGCTGCGAAGATTTTATATAATTTTTTTAATTATGGGTTGTTTGTTGCTTACTGATAAATGTTAAACATCCAATGATTTTCTCTAAATTAATCGTTCAACATGAAATACAAAAATACCCCTGTAGAAGCATAATAATCCAACTTGACAATACGATTCATTCGAATGCGTGAATCGACAGAGCCTCACTTACGTAAGATGCGGGCATAAGTCAACCAATCAATCGCGAAATCCAGCTTTAGTGATTGAGCAATAGTATACATTCGCTCGCGATTGGTTTAGGGACTTATCACAGTCTTATAGAATTGATTCTAGTGGCTTGCATGTGCAAAAAGACAACGATCAAGACCTGCATATACTCTGGATTCATTGTCACAACACACGTGCTAGCAAATGACACTCCACTAATATTGAAAAAGCCTTAAGCTTTAATATCAGATATCACTAATATTATTGACCGACACCGTTATGTATAATATTTGTTGTATAAAATTTAATATGAGATACATATTTTTAACGCTGATAAATATCAAAATAAACAGCAAAATTGTTACGAAAGCCACGCTTTACGATATATCGATTTTTTTTTATTTAATTACTACTAAATTGAATATTAAATAAAATATAAGAAATTCAATCAAGCCGTATTCCGAATAAAATGAGAATAGAAAAATAAATTTGTATCGGATAAAAGCGTAGCGAAATTCATACAGAATACTCGAGAAAAATTGGTACTACCCGCCAAGAGACCGCGATTGCGATCGAATCGGAGAACGTGCGGTCGTAAGTATGGATCCAGAGCAGCATCCGGCCGCCATATCCCCTGCTCGATCGTTTTCGCGAGGCTTCGTCTCGGACACGAGAGCCACTCGGGACCCCCCCGCCCCAGCCACTCGAAGCAACAATATAGGCTCGCCGGTCCGTAATCGTGAGAGTTTGTCGACCGAAGCTTCGAGGGAATAACCCAATGTTGACTCAACGAGACTATCTCGTGTATTCTCCTAATTGAGATCGCGCCATTTTGCCAGCGCGAGTTTCCCGTCCCGCCGAATAAATAATTCCGTGAATCCGTTCGCATTTCTGTTATTTTTTTTTTTATTTCTTTTTCTTTTTCCCTCTTCCACCAAATTGACTAGAAAAAATCCGCGAGAGATACTTGGTAGCTTAAGCGTCGTTTCTCGCTTCCTATGCAATTCTACGCGCCAGCCTCATCGCCGGAAACGTGTACTGCCAGTCTCCGTGCTCGCCGTTTATCGTCTTAAGGGGAGCTACCTAATTTTTTATTCCGGGAGATTTCAGCCTCCCAACTGACTCAAACCGCTTTGGCTTAGCCATTATACAAATGTATTACCCGTCGATATTGTGCTGCACAACCGCCCAGACAATGACGTGGTTGGCGTAGCGTATCGTCGTCACTTCCCTCGTCCCTGGCTTGGTGCACGTCGTGTCAGTCGTGTGTATGCATTTCCTGTATGCACTCCGTATGCGCGAGACATCGCCTTGCGATCGACTTTCATTGCCGCATTACACAGAATGTTTCCAGAGGAAAGGCCAATATTTTGAAAGACAATAATGTCAATCGTTGCGAGTGTAAGAGAATCTTAATGAATATATACCTAAATTTGCATTCTCAAGTTTGTGGTGAGATTCTCACGAGAGATCACCACGTGAACTTGAAAATACGTATGATTTCTGCGTATTCGATTTGTAAAATTTTATTATCAATCGCGATATTTACGTATTCTTAAATACAAACTTCCGTGAGTAGTTTCAGAGACGTTATTCAGGACGTACATACTCGTATCACTCGCAACGACAAACGTCGTCATCTTTCATACGTCGACCACTTTTTTCGGAACATCCTGTACAGGTTAACATTGTCGATATCGAACACTGGAGGCAACCCTCGTGACACAAGTACAAACGGAACCGAACGTCTACCAATTGATTGCACCACACGCACCGCGCACAAGAACATCTCTAACTGTGTCACTAATTGCCGTCGACCGCCTTCAAAGAGATCGCACCACTACAAACGCTCGTTTGCAAGGTTTCGTTCACGATTGGGTATCGATGATGGTTTATAAATTCGAAAGAGTCCAATCGTCATTTTTGCTAGTCTCATAAGTCGCTTAAACTCATGATTCGTGTTAAGTTACTTAACACAATCGACCATGTAAGTCATTCGAGCGAAACTTCATGCAGGACGCAAACGATTCTCAGTGGCCACGATGTCAATCTCTTGCAGTAACGATCCACGCGTTCATTGACCTCTCGAAAGCTCCTTGCATACGCCTAGCGATTCGATGCGCGTACTTTAGTTATGGCAGTCTTTAGAGGTGAGCTGTGCGTTGTTCACGTCTTGTCTATGGTTCCATTGTACCGTACCTTCCCGATTGGAAGGTGGTATCGCTCTTGCTGACTTGGATGGTATCAAGTTGAATGTGAAACTGTATAATGTCGTATCTTCCATCACTGTACGTAAACGCGATTGCGAGCGTAACGCTTTCGTCCAGTTGTAAAGAGTAGTCTGTGCACAACAATAATTACGCGTTAACTCTTGATCATTGTCACACTGACGCGATCACACTTAAACGCGAGATTCGTCCGGCACATTGTATTCCTGTTCACTACCGCCCGCCCGGCACTCGTGAGGACAACTCTTTTTTTTTCTTCTTCTTCATTCTTCCCTTAGCAGTCGGTGTCGTCCTCCTGGTGCCGTCTACGTAGCTCCAGATAACGGTGCCGGGCATCGCAGTAATGAAGTAGCGGTACCTAGACGTCGGTACCGGTGCCCTCCTGATAACCCTCATCGGGCGAGCTGCGCGTGGATCCCAGGACGCGTTTCAGCGCCGAGACCGGCGGCAGCACCGGGACGCCCTTTTGCCAGACTCTCATCTGCTTCGCGCCGGGTGGAAATTGCTCGACGACCGGCGCGACCACCGCGAGCTGCTCCTTCGACGGGTACACGTTCGCCGAGACGGCGGACGTCCTGCCGCAGCTGTCCCTCGCTTCCCACAGGCAGCTGGTGTAGAGCATCTTACCGGCGTCGTCTAGCGCTTCGACGCGGCCGTAATCGGTGACGCCGTAAGGCGTGATGTCCTCGGTGGAGCCACGCCGAGTGTCCCTGATGAGATCCGGATTATCGATCGGCATCAAGGACGTCGTCGACGAGAAACACCCGGCACCCGGCATCGCCGCCATCGCGGGCTGATTCTGATCGTCGAAACGGCTGATTGTGCTGTACTCGTTATCCTGCATTACGGCCGCGTGCGGTCTCTGTACGTAGCTCAGATGCAGCGACGCGGGTGGCTTAGACTCCAGGGCGAACGACGTCGTCTCGATCTCCTCATGTTTCCTGCGAGTGGTCGAGGTCGCGGACGACGGATTGTTGTCACCGCCGCCGCCGCCGCCACCCCCGCCGCTGCCACCATTGCCGACACCGTCACTGGACGCCGCTTCCATCGGCGCCGACGACTTCATGTCCTTCAGCGGCATTCTCCGCAAACGAATGAATAATACGAGAATGATGAGTAGGATGAAGAGTATGAGCACCACCAATGCGGCGGATATCCCCGCGATCTGGCCCGAGCCTAAAGTTGACATGCCCGCCGTCCTTAGAGACACGTGCAGGGTGAAATTTGCCTCGACGGAGCCAGCGGGGTTCTCGGCGACGCAGTAGAACTCGCTGGAGTCCGCCTCCTGTGCGTTGGTGAGAATGAGAGTGCTCCGCTTCCTAAATTGGCCCTCCTCGAAGATGAGGATCTTTTGATAGCTGCTGAAAGCCGAGTGATTGGTCAACAACCGCCCATTCCAGTACCACTTGACGTCTGCTGCTGGTACCGCTCTCACGTGACACACGATACTAGCGTTCTCGCCGATGGTGGCCTCGGCATAACGGCTGGCTATCAGCAAAATTGGCCGGCAGGCAAAGTCGTCGATCCCGAGGTCGGTGAAGGCACGATCGAGCAACTGCTGGGGCCCGTGACATACAGGCGCCACGATGGTCGGTAAATTATGCTTCACCAGCCACATCTTCATCTCACGTAGATGACAATCGCAGATCCACGGATTTTCGTGCAGCTCGATGCTAGTGAGCTTGTTAAGCGGCTCGAAGGTGCCCTGGTGTAGAGTGGACAGTTCATTGTTGCTCAGCTTGAGACTCTCGAGCATTTCCAGTCCGCGAAAACCTTTGGCCTCGATCTCAACGAGCTGCGTGTGCGACAAATCGAGCTTCACTAAATTCGGCGTGCTCTTAAACGCGTGCGAGCGAATCCGCTTAAGCGGGTTGTACGCGAGCACCAAATCGCGCAGGAATGGCGTGTCGGTGAAGCTCAAACTCGGCACCGCGGCCAGCATATTATTACTGAGATCGAGCTCCACGAGATTCGTTAAGCCGGCCAATGCCTCGCTATCGATCCGATCGATACGACACTCACGCAAGTAGAGACGCTGCAGATTCGTTAGCCGCACGTGTATAAATATGTTGTTTGGCAGGTGACAGATGTTGTTGCCGCTCATGTCCAGCACCTGGGTCTCCGGATCGATCCACTCCGGTATGCTGGTCAGGTCGCGAGTCCCGGACTCCA
>NW_011627358.1:0-69138 GCF_000204515.1 Acromyrmex echinatior | reverse complement strand
TGTCGGCACAATTGTCGCTGGCTGCCACACCGAGTACCGTCACCGCGTACAATAGAAACACCGAAACCCCCATGATGGATCGTTATTGTCGTCGTCGTCAGCGAACTTTGGTCGTCCCACGACTCGATTCGCGACTCTTCTTTTTCTCTTTCTCTCTGTATCTTGCTTTCCCGACGACACTCGGGATTCGCGTCGTTTCAATGACGGCCGAGAAGCATCTTCCGTACACGAAAGCCTCTGGGGAGCGATCTTACGCCCATCCTCCTCCTTTCCATGTACTCGTACTTGTATTCCTTCTTTCCTCCTCAGCGTTCTCTTCCTTACGATTCCCCTTTTACTGACTGTGCAGATCCTTCCGTACACCTCGAAATTTATACGCCCGCTCCAGAATCCTCACCGCGCACCGTAACGAACTATAAGGGGAAACGAAACGGGAATTGAACGGACCCGTTTCGTCCATTCGCAAATCCTTCCTCAACACTCGTTATCCTTACGGTGTTATCACGTACTTGTTACGTTCCTTCGCCTTCGCCTTCGCTCTGCGCGAGCAGCGCGCGCTCCGTTCGACGAGCCCAAACCACCGAGGACGTCCCTTCGGATTTTCGATCAGCCACTTCGTCGAGTATCCATTGGCGGCGTCACACGTGCGCACACGCGACCAGCACATACGATGTCACTATTAGACAGACGAGCAAGGCGGACAACCTCTCATCATCATCATCATCCTCGTTGTCGTCGTCGTCGTCGTCGTCGTCGTCGTCGTCGTCGTCGTCGTCGTCGTTCTTACGTAAATCTATGTCCACCAACGTGCACCACTCGCGTCGTCGCCGACGAGAAGCACCTCGACGCCTCCACCACGCCGTATCGACTGTAACCGCACCACTACCACCAGCGACGACACCACCACCGCTACCACCAGGCCACCACCGCTACCACTCACATCACCGTCCGCCGCCGCCGCTACTACTACGGAAGCACCTCTGATACCCGAATTCTCACGAGGTACCCCGTCGTGCTAGCCGAGCGTAACGTTGTTCTCCTCGTTGTGCGGGGGCCAACGTACGAGGGTTCGCGAGTGTCTCCCCTATTGTGTACCCCTTGTCTCTGTCTCTCTCTTTCTTTCTCTTTTATTCTCTTTCTCCTACTCGCTATATCTGTCGACGTCTTTCTCTCTCTTTTCTCTCTCTCTCTCTCTCTCTCTCTCTCTCTCTCTCTCTCTCTTTCTTTACGTTTCTATCTATCACATTTACGCGCGCGCGCGTTCCCTTACTCGAGGGAAAAAACGGCGACGGCGACACCAGCGACGTTCGGCGTCGTCGTTGTTGAAATGCGAGACTGCGAAACCCCCGGCTGCGAAACAGAGAGACACCCTCTCGCACGGCTTTCCTCTCCTCGTATCTTCATCTCGCGTCGTCCTTTCTCCGTCTCTCTCCGTCCTTTCATACGTCCATACGCCCGTACTCTGCTAACGTCCCCTCGCACCCTTTGGCATCCCCTCACTCCGTTGTACATGCTGGGCTGCTCGGGAGGGAAAACGCCGACGCGAAGTAGGGCGCACCCTTCTTCCACGCTCGCTACAGGGTGGTTGGAAAGAACTTGAGAGATAATAGCAAGATATCGAAATGAATTTTCTGTTTGAAAAGATCAAGTTCAAACTGTTTGAAAGCTTTAGAGGAACTTTAGAAGTTTTAGCAGATCAGAGTAGTAGAATTTTTTTTTTTTGACGACTCAATATTACAACGTTTAGTAAACGTAAAGAAAAATAATTAAGTCTCTAGTGAAATTTCCACTAAGATTAAATAATCTAAAAAATCATTAGAGAAGGCATCATAGTTTGAATTTTTTTACGACACCCCGTATACATACACACACACATGATCATTGTGATTCGAGTCTACACCACCCCTCGTACTCTGCAATCGCGCGCGTACGTTCTCCAATGTCCCGACATCCTCTCTCTCTCTCTCCCTCTCTCTCTCTCTCTCTCTCTCTCTCTCTCTCTCTCTCGCACGCGCTTTCTCTGTCTGTCTTATTTCCACCCTGTCTCTTTTCTCCCCTATGCTGCCTATGGATACTCTCCCTGTAACAAATCCCCACTTCCAACCCCCAGCGGCAATAGTCGGCTCGTGCGCCCTACACACCGAGTCGAATCGGGAGCATTTCTATCCCCTACCAACAGTCAGGCAACCCCACCCTGGTCGCGGGGCGGGGGACCACCTTCTATCCCTAAACGGGTATGACGGGGGCGCGCGCATATCGTAGTCGTCGCTATACTCACCCCCTCCCCGGATTCCCTCATCCCCGTCACGAGAGCCTCGGTGCTTCGCGTCTCTTTATCCTTGGGAACTTTCTCCCCCCGTTCTCCACTTCCTCGCCACTCCGTTCTGCCGATCTCACCACCGAATCCCGCACTCTCGACATATCGAATGCTACGTCACAGCGAGGAGATATACGGCTATTTCGCAAAGTGGTTAAATGCACTGCCAGATTACGGGGTGGAGGGCACCCGGTGTCGCCGCCGACCCGGCTGCGATATCGGCTACTAGAATCGTAGAATTCCATCGTAGAATTCCGCCCGCGTGGCGAGCGAAATTCGTGGTCTCCTAAGATCCCGTATTCCGGTCGCATACTCTGCGCTAAACGCGTGCTTGCCCAATTCTCATGCCGTACAAATAAGCGACGCTTCCTTGAGACATCGAAAGTTTAAATTTTAACAATAGTCTCTCTCTCTCTCTCTCTCTCTCTCTCTCTCGCTCTCTTTAAGTTAAATGTTTAGAAAGAAACAGAAGAGATCGTTGGACTGTTGGGAGGGAATTCATTTGATCTGTTAAAAGCCGTGAAAGATATAATATTTTCCGTGATGAATTTACAGAAGTAACAGAGAGATAAATATTTTATTCATTATCATTCACCATAATTGAAAACATCTTCATTCTTTCGTATCTCGAGGCTTGGGAAACACATCCCCAATCTGGGGTTAACGGACGTCCCGGGGATCGGTCCTAAAGCCCACACACTTCGATGGCCACGCTTAGTGCGCTAAATGTGGCGGCGAAGATAGAAGTAGAGGAATACGGGTCAGGGTATTTCTCGTTTCTTTATACCACCGTTTTCTTCCACATAGCATCCTTGTATCCTTCTTCACCGCTATCGTCGCATTGTCGTCGCTTATATATTCGAGTCGGAGGGATGTGTATGGCATACGGACTCCCTCGACCGTACGAATCTCTCTTTCTCTTTTTCTCCCCCTTGCTCTTTTCTCCCCCGGAGTCTCCAGAGTCTCGACCCTGCAAACGACTCGTGGAAAAATAATTCAGAAAATGAGAGAGCCACGACCATAGAAAGATGGGATTCGGCTGAGGAGTGAGAGAGAGAGAGAGGAGGGCGGGAGAAAGAGGAACGGCTGGGTTTCGCTATGCGGCGAGAAGAATGACACGTTAGCGGTGGTGGACGAGATGGAGAAGTGATTCGTAGTATGTCGTGTACAAATTCTCCCTGAAGGACCTCTTAGACCTAATTGGCTGTCTAAATCGATATCTGCCCGTCCGTTGTCGGCAAAATTGCGACGTGTTCTTCTCTCTCTCTCCCTCTCCCCCTCCCCCCTTCTTCCCTCCTCTCGCTTCCTCTCCCTCTCTCTCTCTCTCTCTCTCTCTCTCTTCTTCTCTCTTTCAAGAAAAAAGGGAAGGGATGATCCAAAGTAACGAGAAAATAAATCTTATACAATCGGTCCGGAAGAGGACCGACGACCGAGAATTGTGCTTTCTTTCGTCATTTCATTTTATATGCTTTATGAAAATAAATAGAATCGACCTGTTGTTTTGTTTGTTTTAAAAATATCGGTAAAATTGATATAAACGATTTGAATCGCCAGCCAGAGAGCATAGCTGGAGATGTGTATGCAAAAATGTAGGTGTTCTTCTTGAAACTTGATCGACCGATAGGAAAAATAAATAACTAAAATAAAAACGTTAATCGTATTCTTTGATAATACGTTTTTAATTAATTAGTGTGATGAATTATTCATTAATTTAACAGAGAAAATCTTAAAGCAGCATACACTTACATAAATGGATCGGACTTGGATAAGATTCAATGAAAATTGTCATCACCTTTCTAGATGATGTAAAAGCAAATCCCGCTTTCGTCATTTTCCGGGCTTCGCAACAATATTAGAAAAAGAAATATATAAATATTACAAATCTGCGATTTATTTGCTTGACTAATCGAAAAAAGAATTTCACTAATTGACCAATCAAAAAATGCTTCGAAACATTTTTAGCATCAGTGCCCGTTTCTATATAGATTAACTTTAATCTTGATTTAATTTACTTTTCTAATTTTAAGAATTAGAAAAAGATAAAGAATAAACCTAGATTAGTTAATCCATATTGATAGAAATGAACACAAATAGACCATAGTCTTAGTTGCATATGATATTTTTTCATGTAATAATAACCAGACAGTGCATACTGAATATTTATGATAAATATTCATAAATTTTATTATTTATTTTTTTAAATATTATATAAACATTTTGTACCTATTTCATATAAAATTTTATTCGAGATGTTATTAAAATATAAAATAAATGTTTTATATATTGTCAATAATATTTATGATAAACATAAATAAATTATATTTCTAGAAGATATGTTTTTATTTGAATTATGTCGTATTAAGTAGTTTTCGTAACATTTACCGCAATATTTACGATTTTATAATATTTATAATAAATATTTATGATCTGTGCAATTTAAAACACACAAAAATATTTATAAAATGTTCAAAATAAATCTTACAAATATTTCATAAATATTATGCGCTATCTGGGGAATTATTCAATGAATGATTTTCTGTAAATAAAACTGAAATAAAATTGAAATAACAATAAAAATGAGATGCGGAGAAATAAATATGGTTAGAGAATGTGAAAATATAGAACGTGTGATGTCGAGTGTTCTCACTGAAGGTGGATTTGCAGGCGTTGCGAAGATAAGGAAGAAAGAGAGAGGCGATAACGCGTCTTCTCTTTGGGCGCGATGCATCTGACGATGCCATGGTGGCACGGCCGAACGACGCTATTTAAGCAACTACTTAAAATCAATAGCGGCCTAGCGTTTATATCGCGCCAAGGGTCTGACAGCATAATTCTTATGCCCTCTTCTCCGCCCACTCTTCGAGCCATGTCGGTTTGTTCTCCACACGGATTCTGCTCTCCACAGATCCTCCTTCTTCTCCTCCTCCTCCTCCTCCTCCTTCTCTTTTGAAAGAGCCGCGGAGGATGGAGAGCTGGAGAGGCTTATGATAACGGCAATAGTATCGAAATACGGATGCTTATCCCATGGTATTGAAGTATCGTGTTTCATTTTCGATAGTGAATGCTTTTCATGGTACTCTTTTACTTTTGCTGACGGTTCGACATCGAGAATCCTATATATGATTTTCTGTACATTACATTTTCAATTTTTTAAAATTAATTTAAAAAATTACTATTTTTACGAATAATTCTCGTCGTTTACATTCGATTTGTTGACGTAAATTTTTAGACATGCTAAGGTTATTACAAATATTCCTGTCACCGATGATCTTGCTATGATATTTCATGATAAATTTACTGAATTTTTCAATTGTAACATCATTATCGAAACGAAAGCAACAGTATTCTTGTCTTAGGATGAAAATTGTTTACCACATTTATCCGATAAATTGTATACCGATTTATCCAATAAATCGTATTGAACGTTAAATATTAAGTAGTATTAAACGTGATTAGAGGAAAATGCATACTTCGTCTAGCGATAAATTAATATGAGCCGTATTATAAGGATACTTCGATATCTCCATGTAACGTCGCATTTGACGTAATCCGCTTAAACGTGCATTAGCTACAATAATCCTCGGATATACCTACAAAATATATTGCGAACTATAACAATAAGTGTCCACAGATGTTTCGAAATACGACTAAATAATGCATAGACTTCGCGACAATATCTTCGTAAGTGGCAAAATATTGTATATATATATATATATATATAATACATTTATGTTAATTTGTAAATGACGGTATATTGATACAATTTAAACAAAGGCGATGTTTTTAATAGTGCAGTAGCAGCTTAATTAAAATTCTGGGTAAAAAATGCTTTAGTAGTTAAAAAATTTCAAACTTCATACTCTCGATTCCCGACATACTCTTGAAAATTCAAGTTACATAAAAAATTCGCCCTGTTTATCTAATAATCTTAAGACCACATGAGACGGGATCGTTTTACGTAAGAGAAAAAAAGCTTGGGACGCAATCAAGTATCTCGGGTTATACAATGTAAAAAAAAAAATCGTGTATCGTGTGTACTGAAACAGAATTTTTATTAAGAGACAGTTCTGTCCTTTCAAGGAAACAAAATTGACATACGACTCATTATAGAATGGGTTTGTGCTAACAAAATCGCGAAGACAAATAAAAAAAAAATGTTTTATAGTCACGCGCAAACCCATCTTTACAATTTGGAGAAAGAAAAATGATAACGTTACGTAGAACAAGAAAATTTTTTGAATAATTTTGTTTTATACCATTTACGGATTGCTTTCAAAAAAACGGTAACACCTAACGAGAATAATTGTCTTGACAAATGCACATAAAAATCAGAAATACAGGAAAAGTATTTCATCTGCGCACAATTACGCACGAGTCGCGAGTTATTTGTAAATGATATGCAAGTTGCATAATATCGCGAAATCATTTTATCATATTCTTTAGGGACGCACTTTCCTGTTTCATTAATTATGTAATCCTAATTGTATCAATTATAAAATTTAAACACAGCAAAGATATGTAAGAAAAATTTCGCAATCTTATGCTGCTTGTATAATTTACGAATAACCGAAACTCAGATTTCAACGTCACAAAATAAATCGATGTCCGTTACACATTGTCGAAAAATCTTGGTTCATATCTCGTTAATAATAGTAGCAATAATATTAATAATAACAAAATAGTATCACATTAATCATTATAGTAGCCGTTCATCAGGTATGCCATTTGGATGATTGATTCCGCAATTTGATAAACAAGTGTATATAATAATAAGTTCTTTAACAAAACGGTAAGCATGGATAGTTGATAAACTGATACTGTTTTACATTTCAAACGAATTATACTTTTTTTTTTTTTTTATATTTCACGTATATTGGAGATCTAATTCCAATATTATTAATCGAGCTGCGTATGTTATTCGAACGCGGATTGTTCATTTAGATGTTAAACTTTCGATGCGATCGATTCTCGGTTCGTTTGTTGGGAATGTGCTTGCACACAGCTCGCCACATTGGGTTAACCAATGGAAATAATTCAGGCGAAGGTACGAGATCTACGAGATGCTGTTAGAGAGCTCGTTCTCAAGATGTTCCCCTTCACACTTACGATTTAAATCGTAGACATTGAGAAGTAGAATTTACCCTCCCCCGGATGGAATTGGAGAGTCCTACACAATTCTCGCACGTTACCCGGATGTTAACACATTTACTTCCGAAATCGTATTTCTATACGTCGTACGAATTACATTCGCTTACTTTCATATCAAGGGCACTCCTTGTTATATTCAAGATTGGTTGCAAACCGCACTTGGATATATTTCATGAATCAAACATGAAGACGTGGTAAAAAATACCAAAGTAAAAAATATTTACTTTGGCAACTTGCAGCTGCGAAACAGGCATCAACTTATTTTCCAGCATTTTTTTTCGCAAAAAGGATACTCGTCTGTAATTTGGAATATAAGAACGATAATATATGTATAAAGTACGGCTGCAAGAGAGAATAGATTATAAAATTACCACGTTCTTCAGTCTGTTCATATAACATTGCTAATCAATGTTCTTTTTTTTTTTTGGATTTTTTAAGCCCACTTTTTTCTAAGTTTATATACCTCGCATAAACATCATTCTTTAGAAAGAGTCAAGTACAGCACGCAATTTTATAGAATTTTAATATCAATAAATGGATTTTTTGTTTACAAGTCTTTGAAATATACAAACATCGTGCATCGATCATTATGAAATCATTAAGAAGTATTAGGAAATAATTTTGATTATAATATAGAATAGTTTGTAAAATTCTTATTTAAAAAAATGAAAGATTCTTTATGCTTGTGTATTAGTACGAGCTAATTGACTCTTTCAAAAGTTGAATAAAATACATTTCGCAAAATAGACTCCATACAATGGATCTATCGATGTTTCCAATTACAGCACAGTAAGACTAAGTATTTTCTTCTTAGTCTACGTAATATTGCCAAAAAAATTTTCAAAGAATCGCCATATAAGCAAAACAATAGAAGCTAATAGAATAAGAGCAAATTTTTGTAGTTTGTAAATGGGAACATTTCGCAGATTAAATTGTTTGGCGAAACGACTGTTATTACATTGAACCCATTTACGTTTTGTTTATATATTAAGTAGATAATAAAAATGAAGAGGGACCGTAATATTAGACTATGACGCAATCAGATGAGATTCCGATTGATCAAATTAATATGCAGTGGGCGACAGATCATTTGATCAACAAGATCGCACGTTAATTTAATTCATTACAGTATCTTTGCAACAGTGACACAAAAAAGAACTTAATAAATTATTAAATCGTAGCAGATATAATTGCTGGTCTTCCGGTCTGCTCTGGTTGTTCATATTATATGTGGTCAACGGCACCATTATTATCTGGCAGATTATTTTTGTTTTCGTTATCTCCATTAAGTAGAAGACAGTGTTGTGAGTAGATTATCCGATTGTAATCGTTAATGGACATTACCGATAACAAAGTTGTTGCAATATCAATACTGACTTCTTATTCGATATTTATCTGCCCCTATAGTTATAACGGTAGCTAAATACGTTGTTAGAAAAATTTTGCCGAATCAAAGACAATCGAGGAAGCAAATAGAAATTTAAAATAAAATAGACGCGGTTTGGTACATCATATTTTGACGTATTTCAATTATAGTACTGCTTTCCGTTTCACGCAATAATCTTTGCGTGATTCATTATATTACATTAATTTACCCCTTTTTCATTCAATCGCGCATAGATCACGAATGCACGTATACATGTCTGCAAATCGGGTAATAAGTCGCAAATGCGATCACTTTGCAACTTATAATTCAGTTGTGATTTAGCAATTTTACCCGATTGCGATTATTTTGCAACTCATCGTCCAATTGCCATTATTTTGCAACTTATTACCCGGTTGCGATCATTTTGCAACTAAAAACTCGCTTTGCAATAAATCCTCGATAAACGATTGTTTTGCAACTTATAAATCCGTGGTAAACAAAAGCGATAATCGCGCAATGATGTTTACCTAAAGACTTCTTTTTTCATATTACATTGACGAGTTAGATTTATGGCATTTGCGATCAAGAATGTATAAATTTTCCAGAATCGTAGAGTCGTATATGCGAAATAAATTATCTTGCAAGACCACAAGACAATGTGCAAAGCACATGATAAGCTAATTCGTGAGTATGATAACGCATATATTCATTTACATTAGATTTCACAAAAATGCGAATCTATTTCTTGACATTTAACTAGCAGAGCTACGATTGTACTCTACGAAAATGGAGACTCGCGGAATATATCTGAACTCGAAAATGTATTTTGAACTTGCGTCAAACTTAAGCCATATACTTGGTGTCGCTATAAACAAAAATTACGTATATTGGTCGAAGGTTGAAGGCAGCGAGCATGAACAACCATTCGTCCAGATCACTATTCTATACAAATCAGTTTAAATGTCCAATTGTTAGCAATTTCATTTTCTTTTTTTTGTGTCAGCAGTTAACTCATTACTGTTTATCTATTATCTACAGTTTTTCCCGTGATAAGCTCACAGTTTCTGATATTACAGCCCTAAATACATTTTAAACCTGCTTCTGTATCACCAATATTCCATTCAAAGAGGATTC
This sequence comes from Acromyrmex echinatior, assembly GCF_000204515.1. Next base: position 59,173 of record NW_011627358.1, on the reverse strand, counting down.
TTTCCTCTCAAATATGAAATATTTTAGTAGCGCAGATTGTTCCATACTTTTCACATCCAAAAACCTAAGTCATATTGGCTGGTGGCTTTCGAATTCTTAAATTTTAAGTATAGTCATGCATACGAAACATTAATTTCCTGCACCTCTTTTACTCTTCTTCGTGCTTATCCATATTTTTATGGAGATCTCTAGAGATTCTATGTCGATATCAATACAATAACTTTGGCAGTTATTTTATCTTTCACGACAGATAGAGTATTCATTCATAATGCTTCACCTTACATTCACATTCCAGTGTGAGTTGCGTCTTCATGTGCATTCACTTGCGATTCATGTATTCCGTCTTTCGCGCATTTCCATTAATTTTAGCAACCTTCACAATTTTTGTTAAATTCAATTTTAGCCCCCGATAAACTGTTGTATAATTAAATATAGGCTGTGATTGGACATATATTATTATCAGCATCAGCCATAGAATCTCTATTATTGTTGTGGAGAGTCCACCAGCCAGTTCTTTATAAAAAATAATTATATAAAACTAGTCAATTGTACAACCTCTGATTCTCAATCACGACATGGTAAAAAGAAAATCAAATTGCATTTAAAAAAAAAAAGAAAAAGAAAATTTCACTAGCTGTTGAATAAACAGAAAAGAGACAGTTTAAGTGTTGACAAGTGATTTGAATTTCAGAGTTGTATTACAATCTTGACAAATAGCAAAATCAAGCCATGATCAAATATTACAACTGATATTTAATATATCCAAATTTTATAAATCGCTAAGGGCAATTTATTTATATATATTTATATATATACACGACCTTATTGATGTCAAGGACAATTTATATATATATGCATGACAGTACAAAAGTAATGAGCACGTGAATCGTTATGTTGTACTCGGTGAGATTGGCCCGATAGATTTTCTAAATCATATGCCCTTTTTCTTCATCGTTAAAGAACAACAGAAGAAAAAAAATACTGGAAGAATGAAGCCGTTGTATAAAAATCCTCTATTAAAACGATATTGTATGTCCTCGCATGTAATATTTACAGTTATGATAAAATGCAATGATTGATTATTATGTTATTCACATATCTGTTTACATATTGTGCATCTTGATAATGGCTTGACTCTGATTTGTTTTAGCTTATGTACATTTAAATGTATTTATGTACAAAGATTCGCATCGACATTTACGCGACACTTCAATCACTCAGCTCATTATTACTCATACATAGTACGCTTTATTTACAAGTGAACTCACTTTTTGACACACTTTCACACACTTTAAACTCTTTGAGCGTGTGTAAAGCTTCGTTTTACCACAGTGCATCGAAACTACTTGGACACATTACCCTCTTCCATACTATTATTGTCTTCTGGTCTCGCCACATACAAACTGGGGTCTATCACCTTTGGGATAGGTTTAATTTCTGTTCCAAGCTCTTGTTCGATACGATGTAGATTGAAGCGATCTTCATACGTGATTAGGTTAATTGCTATACCTAAGTGGCCAAATCTTCCAGATCGGCCGATTCGATGCAGATATGTCTCTGCCATCTTCGGAAAGTCAAAGTTGATTACGACGTTCACAGCTTGAACATCAATACCACGAGTAAATAGATCACTGCTCACCTATAAAAAAAGAATTTAGATTTAATAAAAATTTTAATAAACAGTTGAATCACATATAGATACACTAGTATAATTTGTTCAGTATGTATATCACTTGACAGATAACGTAATTATTACGTATATAGTTAAAATGTAAATAAGATTTTGCAAAGTAAAAATGTGGACATCTTTTGATTAACTTACGAGATTTCGGCATAATCCTGCACGGAAATCATGGAATACGCGATTTCGGTGTGCCTGCGCCATTTTCGCGTGTATATAATAACAGCAATATCCAAGATCTGTTATTTTCTTAGCCAACAATTCGACACGTTGCGTTGAATTACAGAAGATTATGCTTTGCGTTATTTGCAGCTATAAAATATATAAATTAATAATACATTTACTTTGAATACATGCATCAAATTAAAATTAAATTCAGTTTATTAACATTACCTTGGAGAATAGCGTGTTAAGGCAGTGAACTTTTTGTCGTTCCTGTACAAAAGCGTAGTATTGTGTTACGCCTTTTAAAGTCAACTCTTCCATTAAATTAATCTCATATGGATCTCTTAAGTGTTTTTCCATAAATTGTTTCACAGTTAAAGGAAACGTTGCTGAATACAGCAGAATCTGACGTTCGTGTGGTAATCTATAAGGAAAATAATACAACTAATAAATATCAGGAAGTAATACCAATAAAGAGCAGTGAGTAGTATAAATGTTATTTTCAATAACTGATAGTATTTTATTACGCGTATGACGTAAGTAAACATTTCTATATTAGCAAAATTTATTACATTTAATAATACCCAGTGGAAAGTATGGTAACAACATAAATTAAAATTGCGAATGAAATAAATAGTAAAACTTTGGTAAATCTTTATGCGAGAGCCAATTAAAGTTAGTCACTTTGATTAGTCAGTTTGACGCACTAGAGAATGCGAATATGTTGCAACATACCTCAATTCGATAAGACATTTCACATTTCAGGCAATTTAATTAAATATAAAATGTAGCATTACAAGTATGAGTGCATGAAATAAACATGTTATAATTGCTTCAACTTTAATTGTCTCTCATACTTAAAAATATTAAATTTGAGATATTTTTCTGCATATTCTTACAAGATTATCACAAATGTCTCATCCTAAAATTCCATAATTTTTCCCTAATTTCCAGAATAAAATTTCATAATTTTCCCTAATGATTTCAATATTTTGAATTCTTTTGTATTTTTGTCCCGATTTGGAAATCAAATATTTTGTTGAGAAAGCAATTTAACATATCTATGTAAATTACTATTAGTGTTGCTGACACTGCTTGTATTTAATTGTTAAGTTGGTAGTATTCCAAAACTGCGTAGATATGAAGTACGCATATTAAACTTCTTTAAAGCCAAGAATTTTAATTTTCCAGATTTTGCAAAATTCCCTGACTTTTCCCTGATTTCTCTGACCATTTTCAATTTCCCTGATATTTCCCTGATTTCCAGTTTTGTGGCAACCCCCCTGTCATAGATATCCATCTACCATAAAAGGAGTGTATGGTTAAATAAAGAAATTCTGTGTAAAATAAAATGTATTTTTGTACAGACATACCTCGATATTACATGATCCAACATTCCTTTAAAGTCTTGTGACAGCAGTTTGTCTGCTTCGTCCAAAACTAGAATTTTACAATGTTCCATATTTGCTACATTCTTTTCCATTAGATCAAGGATCCTTCCTGGCGTTGCGATTATCACTTGCACTGAAAGTGTAAATTACGCGAGTTATACATCGGTAAATTAATTTAATGCAGATTATTGATAAATTATTTACACTTTACTGTAGATATCTTACCTTTTTGATAAATCCTCATAATGTCGTCTCGTAAGTTGGTTCCTCCAGTAGTAACCATAACTTTTATATCCATGTGTTTTGCGAGCTCAATACAAATCTGTGATGTTTGTAGTGCTAATTCTCTTGTAGGCACAATTACCAGTGCTTGGATTACGTCTTTCCTTGGGTCAACCTAAAACAGCAATGTATGACATTAAGCATACAACATTCAAAACAAATTTTTTTTCAAGTAAACATCTTTATCATACTTCTCTTTCGCCGATTTATCGTACCTGTTCCAGCACTGGAATTGAATATGCTCCAGTTTTACCAGTTCCATTTTTCGCACGTGCCAAGATGTCCTTACCAGAAAGTGCAATGGGAATACTAGCTTCTTGGATCGGTGATGGCTTCTCCCATCCCTTTTCAAAAATTCCCATCAATAATTCACGTTTTAGGCAAAATTCTTCAAATTCGTTACCACGTGTGTCGGTAACATCCTGTAATGTATATTTCAAAAGTAAATTTCAATTTAAAAAACTTGAATGCTTTCAAGAATTTCTATCTACAGAGATAATAGTAAAATTAATTAATTTCAAAAATTCAACTATAACAGTAATAAGGCTCAATAAATTTAAAAAACAAAGACAAAGGACTACGAGCCTAAGATTAATCGTTATAAAATAAAAATTTTTTAAACCGTTAATAAACATGTCATCTAGTTAAAATATAAACTTTAATTTGCCGGTAACAAACAAAACAAAACAAACATTTCGATCCCTGTTGGATCATTATCATTTTAACTAGATGACATGTTTATTTATTAACGATTTAAAAAATTTTTATTTTACAACGATTAATCTTAGACTCGTAGCTCTTTGTTTTTATATTCTTCAAATATTCATTTTTTATCTAAAAAAAAATTTTTTAATAAATTAAGAGATAATCCAGATTTGAACATAAAAATTTATTAATTTTTCCTTATTTAGTAATTTATTAATTTATCAACTTTTCTCTTTTTTTATCAACTGATACTTATTTTAATTGTTTTATCGTTTGAAATAAATTGAGAATAATTCAAATTTAAAAATATAAAAATTTATTAATTTCTTCTTACTTAGTAATTTTCATTCAATTTATCAACCTTTATATCAACTTTTTTGTATCAACTCACACTTGTTTTAATTCTTTTATCCTTTGGTGGAATCTTTAATTTCGCTTTCCAACCTACATCATCCATTTTATCTATCTCTGATTTGTTAGATAAACCAGAGTTTAACATATGATTAGAGTTCATATGCGTTTCGGTCATCATTTTGGAAATATTGTAGTATGTCTACTATCTTTTCCTGACAAAAAAAAAGAAGAGAGAAAACATCATTATCTGTACACATATATACATATATATATACATATATATACATGTACACTACTTAAAATTATCACAATAATTTCTTTGTGCAATTTTTGTAAAATTTAATGCCACACATACATTCATTTATTATGCTTTTCTGTCAATTCGTATTTTTCCGTTATAAAATATTTATATTGATAAGGCATTGCACGCCTTATAAATAATATTAATTATATTAACAATTATACCATAACAGCTCTGATCTTATAAACATATTCAAAAGTATGTATCAAAATTTGTAATAACGTCTGAATAGAAAGTCAGAAGGGGAACAAAACCAAACAAAATTGACCTACAGTGACTGTATGTCTTTAGATACTGTGTTCGTTATGAATACATTCAAATATGCCAAGTGTTTTTGTGTGTTTGGATATAGAAGGCACAAGTATAAATACTTTGTAGATGAAACAGTTAACTGTGCTACAAAAAATTTGATTTCTCTTTCATTTGTAACTTCTAATTAGCACAAAATTTATTAAACAATTAAATGAAAATTGCATAGCTGTTTATATAATATATTAATCTATTTTAATCCCCTTAGGCCCAATTGCATCAACATTACTTTGATTTTAAGCAAGGCTTAAAACTCTCTCCGTCTTTCTTTCACTTTAAAACGAGACAGAGAGATTTAAGTCTTGCTTAAAGTCAACAGTCAAAGTAACATTGGTGCAACCAGGTCATAGAAAGAAAGAATTATATAAGCTAATTTTAAAGTATACAAAAAGATTATAGATTCAAGTAAACTTTCATTTTAATCGTGCAATAAATAATATATGTTAAAAAGGAGAGGCTTTCAGTGCTTCAAGATTCATATGGTTGAAACGTATTGTGTGCGGAATGTATTCAAAGTCTTACTCGTACGCGACGAAGAAACAAAGGAACAATCTCGATATTAAAATTTATCTCGTTATATCTCCGAATGATGAAACTTAATCTTTGAAGGTACAGAAATTCAAAGAGAAACGACAACAGAAGGTATCGCTGCTCGTTTAATCGCGAGTTTGCTCTTAATTAACGGTAACAGATACGCCGCTCGTCGAATTCGGGGGAATTTCAAACGCGCAACCGTTCGAACCGTCGATAAGGTCAGACTCGTGAATGCGATTTGCGCGTTAAATATACCGTGGTCAGCTCGCTCTGTTCCCGCGTGGTTTCAACGAACGCTAATCGCTCTAAGGGGGTTTCTTTTTTTTCTCTTTTTTTTTTTATAGGTCAGATCGCGACTGGAACATCTCGTTTCACGCTGGCAAGTTTCTCGAGAGGCAACGGAAAGGCCCTCGGGGCAAATATCGTTAAGGCCCGGCGCCGAAATCAATTGATATTAGCGCGAGGAGACGCCGGGTCGACGGGAACGATGGAATGCGGGAGTCGCGAGTGGACGCGCACCTTCGTCCGCGTGTTCCTCACTTACCTTGAAAACGAATGGACGTCGATTCCGTGTGTATGTATGCACGCCTCGAGCACTCGATCGGTGAGAAACAACACGCCAAAATGGCCGTTCCCCAATGTCAATGATTTCGCCGACTTCTCGCAGCGCCAGTGACCGCGTCGGAGCACCGTTTTCCTCTACGGTGCAATGCCGCGCTGTCGCTTCGCTCTCCTCACACACTCACGCTCTCTCTCTCTCTCTCGCCCTCTCTCTCTCTCACACTCACACTCTCTCACACTCTCTCGCTCTCCCTCTCGCTCTACCTCTATCGCTTCTTTACTCGTTACGCTTCGGAAAAAAAGCGTTCTCGTGTATAACACGCGGTCCCGACTATCAGTCTTTCGGTCTGTCTCTGCGACTTGTGATTTGCGTTCCGCTTTCAGTATCTCGAAATCCCGACTGATGCACTGCGTCGAATGCGAGCGACGATTATTGCTTGTTCGGTGTACACGATCCGTACCATGAAAGAATAACAGAAACAAGATAACGTAACGACTATGGAATATCGTCCGCCAGGCGTTGTTTTAAGACGGTTCTCATGAGAAACTTGCGATCGATTGCGGAGAACAAAACATACCAACAGATTTGTTCTTTACAGCTGAATTCCTCGTATCTTCTGTCTTTTCCCTTTTTCAATCCATCTTCAATCGTATATATGTCCTGTGTTTTGATTTCAGATAAAACGGCGAATATAACGTAATAAGGCTTAAATACAATAGGCACAGAGAGTAATAAACTGTCCAATCAGAGCTCTGGAATATAATATCGAATTTACACACCAGAGCTCTAATTAGATGGCTCGTTATTCATTGTTGCCTGTGCCTATTGTGTTTAAGCTTTTGCGGTATAGAGAACAGACCCGGCAACGTCTTGTAACACGAATCACGTAGTTCGAATTGTATGCCGGAAATTGACCAATCTCCGTGTGCCAGGTATGGAAGGGAAGACGTGTTGCTGGCGAAATCAAAAGTGCAATTCATAGTCCAATCTTATATCTTCAAAATCGTCTTTTAAGTTTAGTTTTAAATAAATTAAATATTCCATTAAACCAATAAACCGGTTATATAACTGGTCTTATATTTAAACGTAAAGGCCATTCCATACAAACTTGCATAGTCGCATAACATATGCATAAAGAAAATCATCCAATCGCATTTTACGTTTGTCTTTATCACAGAAATGTGGAATGGCCCTAACAGTTAAGGTTCCTGAATGTTCCTATAATAAGAATTAAGACAAACCGTCGCCATTAATAGCCAAATATTGCAGAGACTATAGAAACGTCAAACGTATAGCTGAGTTCAATCACTGACGAGATATTATTAAAGACCAATCCTTATGAGAATTCGCGTCGAATTGTGAATATTGAAATAATAAAGAATTAAAAACTGATAATATTGCATTAATTTTATGATTTATTAATTTAGTAGATGTATTTATGCATTTAGAACTCAATAATACTTGATTTTTCTTTAAAATTTTGATTTCAGTGTTATCGTCAAAGTTTGATTATCAACAAAGATAGTAACTGCAGAGAAAAAATTGTAATTTTTTTCGACAATATATAGGATACTACAGCTTTACAAGTATGCATATTTATTTAGGAGCATTTATGTAATAAAAAATTATGAATTTAATAATGTATTAGTCAAATATTTATGTTGATAATGGTAAATTTATATCAATTATCGATAATGTCAATTCTTCAATTACCTTCGGGCCCTTTTTATACCACCGAAAATATGTCCAGAGTTGATGGTCTTTGATAATATTTTGTCGGTGGTTCAATTAAATGAGCATGTATCGTTAGAAGTAACATTCTTTAACAAATATCGTATAAATGTTATACTGCCAGCGTCAGATAATGACGGAAATATGAAGGATAACATCAAATACATGATTTTTTGCAATTTGCTTGTAATTCACGGTTGTGTTGACTATTGCAATTCATTTGAAACTAGCGGTTAACTATTATATATGGCGGATTCTGGCAATCAATCAAAAGTTGCGACTACATTGTCCTAACTCTTATTAAGACTACACTAATTCTGAGTTATAGTTACAGCCATATTGAATTGTTACGCGTCAGAAGCGACACGAGAAAGGACACGTTAATTTATTACGTGTCATTTATAAATAAAGACAATTTAGATAAAACGAAATGATAAGATCGTTTTTAAATAATTTCGCTAAAAAATGGATGAAAGCTATCCTTATCCCTCCTGACAGTCAGTAAATAATCATAAAGTTATAAAAGGCACATGAAATGCTTTTCAATGCGTATGCATAATCTATTTGAACTTACACGTGTCTTTTATCACTTTTTTTACGATTATTTACTGATTGTCAAGGGAGATAATCATAATGTGTTTCCGTTTTTACAAATGTTTTAAAGTAATCTCATTATTTTGTTTCATTCAAATTGTCTTTGAATATTTACAAATGGCACGTAACAAAAATTAACGTGTCATTTCTCGCTTCTGACGGTTCAATACGACGTATCTTTATATTGTATATTATAGCAATATCTCGCGCACATATATAAGTACATAAATTTCCACAAAATAACAGCGTTTTAACTAAATGTCTAATTTTCATTTCTATATCAATGTAGATTAACTTTAATCTCAGTTCAACTAATTACTCTTCATCTTTTTATAATTTTTAGAATTAGAAAAAGATGAAGAGTTATATTGTCGAATTGAAATTAAAATTAAACTACATTGGTATAAACAGACGTAAGTCTAATTTTAAGAACTCCACATTGTTTGCGTTCATATAAATTATTTATAGTCTGTAGATCACAATTTCGTAAGTACAGATTAAAAAGTTTTTATATCAAATAAATTTTATTACGGTATTGATACCGTATTGGATTATTGGATTAAGAAATGATAAAGATCTAAATTGAAACAATTGTTTTCATTCTTGATATAATTCCACTTCACATATTAATGCAGTATACTTATTTAATCTTGGAAAAAGATTTTGACTCTGTCAAAAAAGAAGAAAAAAATAATTAGCCTAGTTTACATCGTGCACTTGTGATACGATATCTACCATAGTAACTTTCTATTAAATTATCTTAATTTCGATGATATTTGTAAATATATATATATATATATATATATATACATGATATGTGTATTTATAATTAAATTTTGATGCATACTATACCAATTTAATACATTATTCTTTAAATACATTGTTGAAATTTAATTTAATTTAATTTAAAGACAATTTAATAGAAAGTTAATAAAATTACTAGTTAATATCAAGTGCTCGAAGTGAAACTAGATCATATTTGTTACATATAAATTACATTTAAAATCAGCAAAACAGGCGATAAAGTTACAGACCGAACACTCATTCTATATGACTGATTTATACATTTAGATCCAGTAAGGAACTAAGGATAGAGCCAATCACATCAAAGAATTTTATAATAGTTCCAAAGCTACTTTTTCTACTGAACGCAATCATTATGGATGCTTTCGCTCTCGGACTGCTTACATCTCAAGTTGCACTGTCAACGCTATTGCGTCGTTTTATCCTTGCATGTTTACACAGCCCACGACAGCAACTCCGATGAGATAGCTGTTCAAAAAATGCTTTTTAAATTCGAACATTGCTGGCGGAGGATTGAGATTTCATCCAGTCCAAAGCAAATCTCGAGATTATATTTTTTATATAATTAAGATCTTATATTGGATCATCTAAAAAGTATCCGCGGTTTTTTGTCATTAGATGTGTGTTGATAGTCATATATCTAGTGACAAAGTACCGATACTTTTTAGATGACCCAATATTTAAAAAGAGATATATGCAAAGATATATATACGATTATTTTATTAGCCAAATCTTATAATTATAAGAAATAAATTATAATTATAAGAAATTATAAAAAATTAGATTTAAAATAATATAATCTTTATATTTATTTATGTTTAAAATAATATAATATTTATATTTATCAAATTAATAATTAAATTTTATATTTAAATGTATATAAAATTTAAATAAGATTTAAAATAATTAAACAATTTAAATGTAAGATTATTTTAAATCTAATTTCAGATAATCTAAAGATTTTATAAGCAATGAAATAGCTGTTTGACATCCTAAATATAAAATCGAACATTAACATTTTTCTCAGAAACGATTCAAGTCGCATTGAATGTCGCATAAATTAAAGTATAACTTCATGCAATTATTATAGCTTGAGTACAAATTTTTCGTCTATCACTAGTCAATTTGAACCTGAATTATCATGTTAATAAAATAATTAGCGCATAAAATTATCTTTTAAAAGCATTAAAAAAAAACCAAAATTTTGTTGAGGAACGTAAAGCATGGCAAAGCTTAATTATATAACGTATGCTCGCGTCAAAAATGGCATATACATTATAACATAATACATTGGTACGCAACACATATCGTTGAAACTTTGGCTGCGATCTATGCATGCAATCTACAAATGTTACGAAGTACTTCTTTCCTTCCTTTTATTGATCTCAATTACAAATATTTTGAAATATTCTTTGATTATTTAAAGTGATTCTTTAGTAAAGTGTCGAAAATTTGGGATGCCTCGCCAGGGTCTTAAAATTACAAATGTCTGCATAATTTGGATAAAATATATATTAAAACTATATGCATATCTTAAAAAGTATGAAACATAGTATGGAAACGATAGTAAATTAAGAGCATCTTCATCGAACGAAAACAAGATAAGATTATATTTACTTTTCGAGATTAAATTCATATGCAAGTTTATGCACGTAAATATCTTTCTGGAATGACCATTGATCTATTACTTTTTTGTGACCATTAAAATCATAATTTTTTAAACTATTACAATCTTGTTTTTTAGTAAAGTCTATGATAAGATTTGTATGCAGTTAATCAAAGAAGTGTCTGCAAGCCTTATTACTAAGTTATACGTGAAAGATTACATTTTCAACATCTTTTCTCTTTTATTTTATCGTTAAATTACCGTAGAATTTTGCACACATCAATTTCAGTATTTTAACTTCATTAAATAAAAAAATTAAACATTTCTATGATAACTTGATTTACTAAAGAACCACTTTAATTAGTAAAATTCTTTTTTCTGATAATTAATCAAATGCTTCGAACATTTGTAAACTAATGCTTATTTCAATGTAAATTAAATTTTATCTCAATTCAACTAATCCTTCATCTTCTTCTAGTTCTCTAAGAATTAGAAAAAAATGAAGAATAAGTTGAATAAAGATTAAAATTAATCATTGATGAAAACGAGCATAAATGGACCACAGCCTTTAACAACCGCCGGTATTCTTGGTCGCGTCCTTTCCAATATACATTCATGGACAAACGATCTCCTTCTTCTGGGATATACGATACTTGCGACAGGCTTCAGGACAGTGGCGTTCCAGGTAGCGTCTTTGCGAGAAAGCCTTAAAGCAGACACCACAGCGCCATTGCCACTGATGATGATTACGTGTCCTCTGATGTGCGCGAAGATTCGAGCTGTAATAATCCCAAGAAGATTAATTAATCACATAACGACACTTCTTGATAATAATTAACATTCCAAACAGTGACAATTGAACAGAACGAGAGGTGATAGGATAAAATGTGAATTAGGATTATAGTTTTCTCATCCTGGAGATTTTCACAGATTTAGTTTAGCTTTTTAACGTTTAACTAAAACTTTTGCTTCTCTCTCTCTTCTCTTACCAAAACGACAGCTTAATTCTTAATTTATCTAGATTTCTCGTCAATGGAATAAAATCCGGGAGCGTTCTTACATCAAAGTCTTAAATTTAGGCAGGGAATTTTGTTGTACACACCGATCAGCGAAGGACTTGTGGCAAACTGGACATTCGAAAGGCCGCTCGCCTGTATGTAGACGCAAATGGCCCTTCAGCACCCACGGCCGATCAAAGCTTTTGTGACAATATGGACAGTAGTGCATTGTTTTATTTTTCTTCCAGCCTTCCCGAGTGGATGTCGTTTTACCTTCAGCTGCATTCGTCGACTCGTGCTTCTGTTTCGGCAGTAAATACAAAGTCTGCGAGAGGGTCTGTGTTTCACAGCCGTTGATCATGATGTTTGGATTTATCGTGCCAGTGATTTTTTCTGTATTTGTCGTCTGCGTCGCCGGACTTGCCGATCCCTCTGCCTTGGAGGAAAATCGTGACACACCATCGAGCAATATCGTCGATACTTTTCCATTGTTATCCTTTATGTGTCCGTCAATCGATGCATCATGGTGTACACTCTCAAAATTTTGGCTATCTAAATTCAATTCTGCATCAAATGGCGCGCCATTGGTCTTGTGGAAGCTGTAACGAGTTACAATGGGGAGCCCAGAACAGGTCCAGATATTGCTTATCTTTGACGTCGTATCTTTCGTATGATTCTTTCGCTTGAGACTCGTGGATGGTGGCAGCCACGGGAATTCGGACTCTGCAAAAATCGATTTTCCTTCATCTGAAGCAAGCACGATATTTGTTACCGGAATAATTGAGATTTAAAGCGTTTCTAGAAAAGATTTATTATTACTTTGAACAGTAGAAAGTAATGCTGCAATAAGTGAACAAATTGGAATAAGTTTTGACAGAAATTTCGTTCTACATAAAATTAAAATTCATTTATTACAGTTGTCAGTAATTAATCTCGAAATGTTAAAGTGTCTTTTTTGTGTTTAAAAAGAATATATTTTTTTTTCCATCACATAACCAGCAAGATAAATAAAGATACAATTGGTTAAATAAAACAAGAAAATTGTAGAAATTTTTTTATATATTCGTTTTATTATATCACTACTACGATTATATACTCGTGAAAAAATATTTTTGATATTTATTTCTCAACAACATTGACGGAAAAAAATTTTTACGAAAAAGTACAGAAAATACATAGATTGAGACAAGATCTTAGAAATTCTTAATTTTGCGTAGATATTCGTAGTGGGACGAAGAGTGGCGTTGTTCGGAGGATTTCTTGATTTTTCAAACAAACAACGCTACTCTTCATCCCATTACGAATATCTATGAATAAGAATTTTTAAGATCTTGTCTCAATCCATGTAGTTTTTCGTAAAAATTTTTCCGCCAGGAAAGTAATTTCTACCCGACTCTATCAGAATTCAAGTTGATCACGTGAAGATAAGACACGCGAGGCATGATATTTACGAACTGTTTATTATTGTGATGACAATCAAGGTTGAAGTAACGATCCCGAGCAATTCGTAATTTCAACAATGCCTTTAGAGAAACATATGGCGAGCAATTGTTAAAACATTGTGCCTAAATGATCTTACAACGATACAAGAAAATATATCTTCGTAAAAGTAGAAATGCTTTCATAAAAGAATATACCTTCGTTACATTTGTCTGTCTTGTGATATCGTGCCATTGACCTTAGTAAACAACGCGGCATATTCCTTGAGATAAATTCTGTAATTTTCTACCATAAGGAGTACGCTTCGCAAGGAGTACAGAGAACTTCTTGAGCCTCTACTGCAGCAGCAAAACACAGCAAAATGGCACTGCTCGACTGGCGACTGCCGTGCATTCGAACGGCTATTGTTTTTTTCAAGCAGTAGCGTAGTTTCGAAACCACTCGACAAAAAAATATGAGGATAATTCACTAGGATAATTTACGAATTATCAATTTTTTTTATATTCGATAGTTTTTTTTACATCTGTACGATTTCTCAGACATCCGCGTGTTTAAAAGACGTCGTATGATGTCTTTTAGATATGCGTACGTATTATATCTGTAAAATTAATAAATTAATGTTATTCCGTCTCATTTAAAATAATTATTGTAAAAATGATGAGACCAATATCATTTATCTCTATACAACAATATATCATTTTTTTATGTTTGTCAATTCAACAAATAGAAATCTTTATCATTCTATACATTGAGTTTCATGTATTTTGAAATTTTTGTTCCAATCTATTAGATATTCCTATAAAATTTTCATACATCTGGAATATATATATATATTTGTAATTATAATAAAGATTAAATCGATATTTTAATAAAATTTAACAAATTTTATAAATTGTATCATTACAAGGTATAAAATAATAATATGATAATTGATAATAGTAAAGTATTAATAATTAATATGAATAAAGTATTAATAATTAATATAAGTACAAATATTAATTGCAAAAATAAATTCACGCCAATTTTATTTCAACATCCGTATCTTTTTATTATTGATACTTTTTTAATAATTAATTCTTTTTTTTCTAAATTATTAAAATTGAATATTAGTTAACTATTAGGTATTAGTTAATGATTTCTCTTATTAATTTTATCCCTGATAGAAATTTTTTAATCATATTGTAAATGAATAATAACAAAATATTATTTAATTGCATATTGAAATCTATCGATTAATCCATTTTCATCATTAATATTTTTTTTATTAAGAATTTATTAACAATTTAATTATTAAAATATTAAAATTATAAAGAATTCAGTAAATAAAAATCAAATAAAAATCAATGAAATTGCGTACATTGAAATTTATTTAATGAGTTCATATCGTGGAAACTACTTGCGTTATAATTTAGAGATTATTTGTAGGATGCGTCTTGTAGACTATCTAATGAGCACCTCATTATGTTCTATATATATCCACCGGCCATTCAAATACGTCTTTTTAATAATAAAATTTATTATTTTGCAAGATTGAAATATTTCATAAAATATTATTACATTCATTAATTTAGTTTGTAAAGAAATACAATCGTGTCTTCTATCAAATATGTGTATCTTACATACTTTATCTTATATACATTTATTTGCTATACAGCAAAAAATCTCATAACAAATTAATTTGTTATTGATTTGTTATAAAAAAGTTAAACATATAATAATAGATATTTTCAAATATAAAATCACAATCTCCATGTTCATTTGCGTAGACATCTATAACAATATAATAAATATAATAGAAAATAAATAGAAAATATCTATATAAAAAAAATATCTTAAGTAATAACATTCGATTAAGTAATAAAATTCTTTCCTATATTTTATCACGACAGGTGTCTATTTATATGTGATTTATGAAAGTATAATTTTTGGATGCGGTTTATTTTAACAGTACAAATGTTCGAAGCATTTGATCGATCAACCAGAAGAAACAGTTTTACTAATTATCCAATCCAAGAATATTATAGCATCAAATGATCGTATTGTCAGCCTCTGTGTTGTCAGCATCGACCTTTGAGTGCCTTAATAATTGCCGTGTGGTGGAAACAAGGAACTAAGTATAAACGAATATATTCAGATTTAACGTCTCAGAATCATTTCAAACAGTGTCGCGACCGGTTCAAGACACGTGTTTTCTTCTTTTAAGATACAAAAATATATCTGAGCCTTTATATATACTTATAAAAACTTTCATTTACTATAGTGTGAGTACGTTTTTATTTTTTTTGTAAAATTTGTGTACTTTCTAACATTATTTTAATGAAGTTAAATATATAATATTTATAATTATAAACGTAATTATTTTTAATCAAATTATTTACATTGTATAATATTTAAAATATATTTGTTCCGACAAAATATTATATTTTAATATTTAAGAAACGTAATATAACATATTTATTAAATATGTAATACATTACATTTAAATATTTAAATATTTAGTTTTTAATATTAATTTCATTCATTTATTTTTTTTAAATATATTTATAAAAATTTAACATTTTAAAACATGGTATTTATTAAAGTTTCATTTTATATATATATCCATTTTTGCTGAGTCAGCTTATTAATTTCAATTTTTATTTCGAGAAGTTTAGTAATGCATTTGAATACTAATATATTTAAAGAAAATATATATTTAATTTATCTAAAAATTAGATTCTTGCTTTTTGTATTATGTTATATTTATTTGTACGTGATGTGTGTGAACCGGATGAACATATACAATATTTTATATTACAAGATACAATGTTGTATGTTAATTTCTGATTAAATTCTTTTTAAGTTTCTAAAGAATTTTTTGTAGTACTATTTATTAATTTACAAAAGAAAAATTTAATTTTAAAATCTCTGAAAACAGAATTTAGAATATGCTCAAATTTTATTCTCCATACAAATTTTATCTAATTTCCTCATATGAATTATGATTATTTATTTATTATTATATCGCAAACATTAAATTCATTTTTAAGATTCATCCATTTACTTATATCACCATATCACGAGAAAAGTAATCTTTTCGATAATAAAGCGACTAAAAATATAGGGTTTATTAATGACGCATATATTCAACTTTATAAAATAATTATTGAAAGAGCAATAATTAGTAAATTTTAATTTGTCTTATTACAATTAAATTTTAATTTTTTGTTTACAGGTTATGCGTCGTTTTGTAGTACTATTATTTATATACAGCTTTTTATATCCTTGTTCATTTAATGGTAAGATATTCTGACACGACAAAAATTTTATTCTTATTCTTAACTTTTTTTTAATTAGATTTATTCTTAATTAACTTTTTTTTATACATATCTACCTTTTGTTCGAAATTGTGCATCGCACTAACGTGTCAAAATATACATCAATCTAGAATTACATCACTTCTTTACTTGTATTCCGAAATACTGAAAAATGAAAATTATGTTATAAGGATTGGACTCCAATTTTAAAATACAAAAATGTCAAAATCTGTATGGTAAGAATTCATTCATGTGCAGCAATGGACAATGTATATTACTTTCCTATAGATGTGATGGAACTGACGACTGTACAGATGGTTCGGATGAAGAAAATTGCGACGATTATAGCGACGTGAGTATTATACAGCTCATATTTATTGAAAGATTTTTTTTATCGATTTTAAGTCTGTGATATAGATTTTTAAGATAGATTATATACATAGCTTCTCTTATTACAATTAAATCACATATTACGCATTACCTTTCATTTTAAAATTTTCTATGCTTTCAAAAATCTGGAACTGCAGATATGTATACTCAATAAGTCGTACATTTAGTCGGCATACTTTTCTTTCTACAAATAATAATTTATTCCTTTTTAAATTTCATTTTTGTTAATTATTTAATTAATTTTATTAATGAATAATTTTCTTAAAAAAAATTCTTTAGTCTTTTAGAAAAATTTTTTTAAATAATACTTCATCTTTAAATCCTTATATCTCAGTTTCATAAGAAGTATAGCTCCGTTTGTAGTATAGTATTTGCTTAAGGTATACCAATGCCTGAATAAAGTTTAATCGAAAAGATAATGGCTTATTTCTTAACTGTTTAATGTTACGTTAGAACGCGCAACATAATATAGGTATGCGCAATATTAAACAATATAACTTTTTTCTGTTATCTTATAATTAGTCAGATTCTTCTATCAAATGCTCCAAACATGAATATAAATGCAAAAATAAGAATTGCATACCGATAGCAAAGTTCTGCGACGTAATACAGGATTGCTTGGATGGAAGTGATGAATACGACGATTGCGTGAAACACGTAAGTGAATCGGTGCAAAATTTTACACGTATTATTAATAATTATCCCCATTCCTTTTTTTATTTGCATTATTTTTTTCGAGTAGTAATTTTGTTTTTGTTGTCACAGTTAAATTGCAGTGGTAGATTCCAGTGTGCTGACGAACATTGCGTATTTAACGAATGGGTGTGCGACGGTAGCAAGGATTGTCCCGACGGCAGCGACGAGTGGAATTGCAGTAATTTTTTATAAATATAGATTGTTTATACTAATAACGATAGGATAATAAAAATTATATCTTATAATTATCGTACAATAACAATTATCGTACAATAACTTTCTTTTATATTTTTTTGCAATTTTTCAGGCGCAAATGAAACATCATCTGCGAGTTATTGTAAAATAGAAAATTCCCAATATTTTTGTGAAAATCAACTATGCATACCTCTTAAATTAGTATGCAATGGAAAGGATGACTGTGGTGATAAATCAGACGAAGTCGGTTGTGAGTACTACGTTATATTTCAACATATTTTAATTGTTGCATTAATTTCTTTGCAACAAATTTTAATTATATTGTCCTTTATTTTAATGTGTTTAAATCTTTCGTGATATAATCTTTGCATGATTTGTTATATTGTTAAATTATATTTAATTTTTATTTTTATTTAGGTACATCCAGTTGTTCGGTAAAATGTGATCATGAATGCAAACGAACTCCTAAAGGAAATATATGTTTCTGTAAACCGGGTTATCAATTACAAAATGATAACCGTACTTGTACAGGTAAAATTGCAATAAATAAAAGCAATAACGATGCGAAAATCATGTTCCATTTCTGTCTAACAAATTTCTGTTTCGCAGATATCGACGAGTGTCAAATTTATGGTGTATGCGATCAAGAATGTATAAATACTCCAGGATCATATAGTTGCAGGTGTCAAACAGATTATTTCTTGCAGAAGGACAAAAAAACCTGCAAAGCGATTGGTAAATTATGGAGAATATGTGTAACGGCATATTGATTGACATTAAATTTTGTAAAAAATACGAATTTTTCTTTAAAATTTAGCTGGCGAGGCTATGATAGTCTTCTCTGCAAAAACAGAAATTATTGGCATGTATCTCGATTCGCATATAATTTTTATAATTGCGAAACACTTAAATCGTGTGATCGGTGTTGCTATGAACAACGACCACATATATTGGTCGGATATCGAAAAAGACAAAGAAGTCATTGTAAGAAGTACTCCTCAAAATAAACATGAAGTCATCGTGATGATGGGTAAGCGCGCATAGTGGATGCTGGAATGACGGCAATTGCCATGAATTATAATACAACTAAAATTTTCGAACCAATTTGATAGTTTTTTTACAGGACTGAAATATGCATAAATAGAAAGTTCCAATGTCTCCGTCCATAAAAAAATCATACGAAAATAAAAAAATTTACTTTTTATATGAAATATCATATCAAATATTTTGAATAAAGTTTTCAGTTTTCATCAGTTCCGTAATGTAAAAATAATATAATAATAATTAATATTTATAAATAACATTATTAATAACATAAATATAGCTTAATATTAATAAATATTTATAAATAGCATTAATATTTATTTATTCTTTTTTAACTGTCATGCCATAATATTTTCCTGTATTATTAATTATTTTTACATTACGAGAAAGACGCTGTATAGTTTGAAACGTTCTAATAATCTATTAGAAGGGAATCAATTTTATTAAATTATAGATAATAACATCTGTTTTGATTGGTTTACTGGTCCATATACTTTCGAAATTGCAATATTAAATTAATATTCAAAATTATATACTAATTTGTGTAAAAAAGACAAAATGAGTATTTTTTTCTTTGAATATTCTGTAAATCTCGTGGAAAGAAATCTCACTCAAAGAAACTGAAAATTGAGAAAACTTGAAAAAAAAATGAAAATAAACGGCTTGTTCAAGAGTGGCAGATTTTCACTCTTTTTAAAGTGAGATTCACTCCTTTGGAGTCGAATCTTATTTCAAAAGAATAAATCTCACTTTGAAAAGAATAAAAATCTGGCATTCTTGAACAAGAGTATTTTCACTCTTTTTTGAAGACTAGAATTTTCAGTCTCTTCGAGGAGATTTCACTCTATGAGATTTAGAGAGTAAGTATTTTATAAAACAGTCAATTTTTAAATAAAGATTATACATAATAATAGTAATTTTCTATTTTATATGTATCTTCTATAAATTTTCTACATCTTTTTTGTATAAAGGTTTGAAGGAGATATCGACGATAGCTGTGGATTGGATCACACAAAATATATATTTCACGGATACCGGTTATAATCGTATCGGAGTTTGCAAAGACGATGGCACATATTGCACCATATTAATCAATGATACTGAGAAACCAACAGGACTTGTTTTATTACCAACTCATGGGTAAATATAACAAATTTTATTATTTTTTAATAATCTAACAATCTTATAAAAAAATCAGGAGAGAAAAAGAGAAAGAAAAAAGGCAAAGTCTGATTAATTGATTTATTATTGTATCTGGAGTCTTGTTTGCTACAAATGGAATTTAATTAATATTATTTTATAAAGTGCTGATAAGATAATTGTTATTTTCAATGTTTAACCAAACATTACATTTTTTTTAATTTTTGAAGTTAGAATTATAACGACATAAACTCAAATAGAAATGTATTAAGTATTTGTTACATTGTTTATAGGAAAATATATTGGTGTGATTGGAGTTCTAATCCACATATAGCAGTTGCGGGAATGGACGGCAAAAACATCCGTATATTCGTCTCTAAAAACTTAAAAGCGCCACAAAGTCTAACTATTGACTATCCGACTAATCGATTATATTGGGCGGATATCAAGTCAAAGACAATCGAAACAATACTCTTAGACGGAACTGATCGAAGAGTTAATATTTGTTTCTTTTTTTATATTATAAAATATTTTAAAGTACAATATTATATACATTGAGATATATATTTATTTAATTTAATTATTCGCAGCTTGTACTACACAATATAATAGAAGATCCATTCTCATTGGCGGTCTTTGAAAATAAATTGTATTGGAGCGACTGGGAATCCAAATCAGTAGAGTCCTGCAATAAATTTACTGGAAAGGATTGGAATCTCTTACATCTTGGTCAACATTCACATTTCAGTGTGCACATCGATCACTCAGCAATAAAGCCCAAAGTACGCAGTTGTATTATGAAGTTACTTTTACTTTGTGAAGAATATGTTGCAAAAAGTTTGCATTATCTTTTAATTAAATTTCAGGTTGACAATCCATGTCATTCTAATCCGTGTTCTGAATTGTGCATGCTAAATCAGGAGAACGGATACACATGCGCTTGTACTTTGGATAAAAAATTAAATGTCGACAATCATACTTGTCAAGGTAAATTTGTTTAAAAACCAAGGAAAAATGTTAAATCTTTAGGACAATATATTCTGCCTTATTAAATTTGGAATATTAATAACAACGAATGCTTATCATATATTCTTAAATAAACATGAGATTATAATTTTAGAGGTGACGAAGAATTTGCTGATTCTTCATGATACGATATTTACAAACTATTATCATGGAATGTTGGGAAAGCTGAAAACAAGAATAGCCTCGAAAGTATTACTTCCTCACGATATAGTATCTGATCCGACCTCTGGTATATGAATGAATTGCTATTTCATCAAAAATATTACAAACTCCAATCTAATAGTCTTTAATGTTAACTTTTACAATTAAAACTTATTTAGGCCAAGTAATATGCTGTGTGGTGACGGAACAATTTGAGAAAACCATCGTACTCTTCGATCCAGTCAGCGATACTTTTAAAAACACCATATTGCACAATGTTTCTTATTTTAGCATGGCATTTGATCATATTGGTAATAATTTGTACATGACAAATATACCAAGCAACTCTATCAACGTATACAACGTAAAAACTCTGGCAATGACGGTCTTTTATTTTAAGGAATATGTTCCTTACTATATTACATTAGTACCTGAAGAAAGGTATGGTGTTGAATTGATTACAATTATTATTTACAAAATAGTTATTAGTATTCAATAACAAAGCAGTCATAAAATAAAATATATACTGTCTAAATCTCGTGGAGTGAAATTTCACTCGAAGAAACTAAAAATTTAGCCTATCTTGAAAAAAGAGTGAAAATACAGCTACTCTTGTCTTTAAGTGGCAGATTTTAACTCTTTTTAAAGTAAGATTACTCTTTAGGAATAAAATTCACTCTGAAGGAGTGAAATCTCAATTCCTTCTTTGGAGTGAGGTTTCATCTACTTTGGAATTATATTCCAAAAAAAGGATTGAAATTTCCTTTGGAGTGAATTTTATTTCAAAAAAGTAAATCTTATTCCAAAAACAAAATGAAAATTTGCCATTTTTGAACAAAAGTGATCATATTTTCATTCTTTTTTCAAGACGGGTTAAATTTTCAGTTTCTTCGAAATTTCACTCCACGAGATTAGAGAATTTATAGATGTTTTATATATATATGTCTATGTATGTATTGTAGCAAGATGTACGTAGCGTTTAAAAACCTACTTTCCTCTGATCACACATTTGAGAGATTTTGTATATATGAGATGGAAATGAATGGACTCGGTGAAAAAAAACTACTCAGGGATAATTTGCATGGCCCAGTAATATCAATGTACTACGATAGAGACAGTAAAATGCTCTTCGTGAGTGATCAAATGTCTGGTAATATCTTGTCGCTGAATATCTTGTCGGCCGAAGGTTTGCATTCTTACTTTTGTAAATGTTTAAGTTTTAAATCTTATTATTAAATTTCAGATGTGAACTTTAAAATATATTATTAAATTAATAAATTAAAATTTTATACAGTATAAAAATATATTGTAAAGTTTATGTCAATATTTTATTACGAAAAGATATGTTTGTACAAATATTATGAAAGTATTAAATTATTTTTAGACGCACGTTTACTTCGTACTGGATTACGACAACCTGTAAGTCTTACTGTCGCAGACGACAATATTTTTTGGATTGAATATGAAAAAAACTCAGATTATTCAACATTGTACTCGACAAATTTTAAAAGCTCTTCTAATCTGAATCATAAAGATGTTATATTGCGTGAGTTCTTTTGTTTAATAAAATACAATGTATACGTAGGATTGTTAATTAATTATAAAATATCTTTTTAGATATATCCAATAAATTAGATTATTACCCAACAATTTTTCCGCGTGTGATAACTTTGCGAAAAGATGCTAAACAGGATCACGATTGTCAGAAAAATAATGGAAATTGCTCACACATTTGTCTGCTTTCCTCTATTACTTCATTTGTAAGTATGCAAGTTTTTTGTATGTGTGTGTGTTCCTGTGTAGGCGATGTAATCATGTATTAATTATTCGACGAATATAATGCCTTTAATGTATAATTAATATTGTTGGAGTATATAATATAAAGAAAATTATCCAATCACATTTTACATGCGATTTTATAAGAGAAATGCGATTAGATCATTTTCTTTATGCATGCGTTTATGCGGCTATGCAAGTTATGTGGATATACCCTTACTTTGATCAATACCATATGTTGATACTATATTATTTATCGAAGAAATTTAATATAATATTTTCATTTGATAATCATTTGCTAGGTTTGTGCTTGTCCTCCCGGAATGTCGCTATCAAGTAACAATCGAACATGCGTTGTGTATGAATGCTCTAAGAATGAATTTAAATGCGGCGAGCACAACGTCTGTATACAAAAGGAGAATGTGTACGTTTAATCAGTATTTTTATCGATATTTTATCAGTATTATAATCGTATCAATTATAAATAAAAATTACAAACTCATAAACTGAAAGTATCGATATGTCAATAATTATAATGGTTTAATATGGTTGTTATTATGCGGATTTATCGAGATTAACTAACTTGCTTTCAATATTTTCAAAATTTTCCATTTAACTTTTTTTCTACCCGAGGAGTATTTACTATTTCATTTTTTCTTCTTAAAGATTTCATATGTATAAATGTAGAATATGTTATTAATATTTCTAAAATCTTATAATTTATTTAGGTGCGACGGTAACGTACATTGCCCGAATGGTGAAGACGAGACGATAGACTGCCACAAAAATAAGAAATGCAAGAAAGATGAATTCACATGTACGAACGGCGAGTGCGTCAGTATAAAAAATCGTTGTAACTGGCATTACGATTGCACTGATCAGTCGGACGAAGAAAATTGCGTAAAACCGAAATGCACAAGTGGTAGTTACAGTGACAAGTGTTGCAATTTTTTTTCTACTTTATTGTCCATCCTCGTAATTATATTTAAATGTGAAGATAGAATAAATATCTGAATGACCTGTAATCTTTATCTCCCTGAATATCTCTGAATGTATTTTGACTATACTTATACAATCGCAATCGTGCGTTTATTCATTCTAAGAGCAAATTCTTTTTAGATGAATTTCAATGTCACAACGGGATGATTCCTTGCATATCGAAGTCATTACTATGCGACGGCGATGTAAGTAGCAATTATATCATACTTTATCTTAAAAGGGTCTCCTACATTAGAGGATCAAAAAATTCGATTTTTTTTTTCATAAATCGATAGTACAACTCTTCGAAAATATGTCCTTAAAATTTTAGAGCGAAATTCGAAGTTCTTCAGTATAAATTCAGTGCTTGTATATACAGGGTATATGTACATCGAAAACTTTAAACGCGTTTTTCTTGAAATAGTTTTTTGCATTTTCTTCAATTTTATGTACACGATTGAGAAAAAAAGTATTTGTCTGATTCGACTTCTTTTAGGGCTCATTTTTTAATTAGTCAACCGTTCTATGTAAACTTAAAAAATTAAATAAAAATTAACTTTAACAAATTTTTTGCAGAAAAAAATGGCTGCTACCTAGTGAAAATTGTAATTTTTTTCTTCATAATCGCATAAAATTGTAATTTATATAGTTTTTTAAATTTTTTAGATTTACATAGAATGATATTCTATGCAAATTAAAATCTTTTTTGATTTTTTGATTCAGGCAAGAATTATAGCCGCTAGGATGTATACAAAATTGTTACGTCGTGGCGAACCGTCAAACTAAATGTTTATGTTTTTATTATTTAGAATACTTTTTTTCCACATAAAAATTTGTACCTACAATAATTATTCTTTATGAAAATAAAATTTATGAAAGATCACCAGTCTAACGAGACCCCCTTAATGCATTTGTATATTTATATGTAACTTTTTATTTTATAAAATCAGATGTTAATAATAATTGTTAATTTAGAGTACAGTTTTGCAAAAAAAACTGTCAAAACAAAATGAAACAAATTAACAATTTCTCACTGCATTATTAACACAGCTTATTTCAATAATATTACTTCAAACTATATCGTTTCAACAATATTGAAGTAACAACCTTGAAAATATTGCAGCAATATTCTTTTTGCAATTCTGTGCTATATGGATTATAATATGTCAATGTTTTTTTATATGTTTGTATTTAAGTTTGATTGTGAGGATGGATCGGATGAAAGATTTGAAGCATGTAAATCATCATGTTCGAATGATAAATTCCAATGCAACAATGGTAATTGCATATCTCTTTTGCTGAAGTGTAATGGCATCGACGATTGTCTCGATGGCAGTGACGAAAGGCACTGCTTAGTAAAATCAATTTATTTGATTAATTGCACTGCGGATAAGTATCAGTGTCTCGACACTGATTTGTGTCTTCCTAAAAAAGTAAAGTAAGTTGATAATTTAAAAATATGTAAGAGAGTAGTCGGTGAACAATGCACACGAATATTAAAACTTTAACTTACTCGTTTTTCATGAAGATGTCTTCTAATTGTGAAGTTTGTTATGCAAACAGATAATTATGAGCGTTATAGAAAAAAATCATTTATAATCTCACCTGTTAAAATGCGCTGTATTGGTTCTTTTCTTGCAGATGCGACGGCAAAAGTGATTGTCCTAAAAACGATGATGAACACAATTGCGTGTTTTGCTTTGACAATGAATTTACCTGCGACAATAAGGAGTGCATTCTGGAGAATTGGGTATGCGATAAGTTTAACGATTGCGGTGATAATTCAGATGAAAAAAATTGCGATGGTAGTAAAAAGATCATTATGGAATCTACCAAATGTGATGAATTTAAATGTTCTATCGGCACTTGCTTGCCATACAGCAAAGTATGCGATGGGAATCGAGATTGCCCAGATGGTAGCGACGAAAATGGAAAATGTCGTATGTAGTTAATCTTTTTTGATTAATAAAAACTGTCCTTGCCAAAAATTCTTTTGGCGAAAAAAAGAAACTATATAGAGAATTTTTACTTTTTAAAGAATAAATAAGAGATGATGAATTAAAAGAGACAAAGAATTGCAGAATTTCAGAAAATCTAAGAAAATTCTTAAATATCTTAATTATTTTATATGTGTTAATATACGATATTTACAGAGTGCGTTATATTTTTTTGTGTAGAGATCGCATGTATGGTAAATAATTTTTGTAAAGGCCTATGTTACAAGACACCAAAAGGTGATGTTTGTGGCTGTCCATATGGATATCGTTTAGCTGCTGATGCGACTTCTTGCGAGGATATAAACGAATGCGAAAACGACATTTGCTCGCAATTTTGTCGGAATACGGTAGGTTCTTTCGAATGTTCTTGTCAAGAGGGATATTATCTTAGGAACAAAGTTTCTTGCAAAGCTATCGGTAAGTGGTTTCAATTAAATATTTGCAATATTAAATATTTAAAGCAATAAATATCATTGATGATTATTTAGGGCCGGCAATGGAATTCATTACCGTAACTGACAATGATATTAGGAAGATCTCATCTAATTTACACTCAATTGATAAGATCTATTCATTATCGGGATTAAGTATAAATGGACTCGACGTGAACGCTGTTCACAACTCTATTTACTGGAGTAACGGTTAGTTTCTTTATTTCAATCTTATTTCTTAATCTTATTACTCGAACGTGGTTGACTTCTCTCATATACTTGTGCGTACGCTGATTGTACACAGTCATATGGGATCTACAATTTAACGCCGAATCCGAACGGCGCTGGTGATAAAAATAATATAATTACCAGATGAAGTCATTTTCGGCTCCTTAATGCGAGCGTATGTAAGATCGAACCCGGATTTACAAATCGCGAGTCAATCACTGAGCGGTAAGCCACTCGAGATGCTCCCTATAAACATAATAAATAACTTAATTTATAAGATTGAATAAGAGAGCAAGCGCACTGATTTTCTATGCTAGAGATCCCGAGTTCGATTCTTGATAGAATTACGATATTTTTATACGCTTTCGGAAGGAAGTCTCCTCTCGAAAGGAAGTGGCAACCCACCGAGAGTATCTTTGCCAAAAACACTTCTCTAACAAAAATTTCGTTGTTTGGATATATGTATGGATCCCTTCAGGCTGGAGATTAGATAGGCTCCGGAAAAATTCTGGAAAATAATCCATTGTTACGAAAACCTCATGAGAGATAGGCCCTGTCCCGTTTTGGGTTGCGCTCTTGATGATGATGATGATTATTTCTACAGAGCACAAAATCCAAAAAACTTCCTCTAAAAAAATTGGAAAAATCTTTCAAAAAAATTGTATTATTAAATTAAATATCAAAAGAACAATTGCAGGTGAATTCGGTACTATTAAAAAACTCAACATTAAAACAAAGAAAATTACTACAATTAAGATTGTCGAGCATCCACAGTCACTTGCGGTCGATTGGATTACTAATAATGTTTACGTTAGTGATAATGGCCATTTGAATACGATTAAGGTATATTTTTATTAATATTAAATTAGGGGAATGCCGTGATTTAAATATTCATTTAATTAATCAATTGAAGGTATGTAATTTGGAGGAAGAAAAATGTGCGACACTGGTCGAGATAGAAGATAAAGCAAAAATAGTGTCCATTGTAGTTGACTCAATTAATAGGTACCTCTTTTTTATTCCACTCGTAATTTTCTTATTGTTTTTTTTTGTCTAATAAACTTATCAATTTGACATTAATATCGTCGTTAAAGTATGTTTAAGAACAGAATTCAAAATCGCTTTTGATGTTATAGATGGCTATTCTGGGCTCAAATAACGTGGCAAGTGGACATGCCATTTAGCAAAATATGTCGGACAGACATGATGGGTGCCGACATGAAAATTATTGGTTCCGATATAAGCTTTGTAAGCGGAATAGCAATTGATCATATAAAATCTAAATTATACTGGTTAGATAGTTTCAGTAAAACTATTGAATCATCCAATTTGGATGGAAGCCAACGTAGCATGTTTTTAAGAACAAATGTACGTTGATAGATTAATTTTTTTTACACAAAAACATATTGAGAAAATACAAGAACTTTGCGTGAATGAATTTAATCTTTTTTTTTTTTAAATAATATTCTTTCTCTTTTTAGATGTATTATCCGTTTGGCATCAGTATTTATGAACAATCACTTTATTGGTTGATGGATACAAGCGGTCAACTGCAAAGTTGTAAACTATATGGTAAAAAATCATGCGAAACGATAAATATAGGCAAAAACAATGTTCACAAACAGTTTGCCATTCTTCATATTTCCAGACAACCTGTTGGTTGGTATAATATAATATTTAAAGATTCTAGCTATCTTAAAATCTTATCATACTAATCTTGATAGAGTTATTAAGTAAAATTAAATTATATGTATTTATTCGGTAGATAAAAATCCTTGCGATGAAAAGTATTGCGACCATATGTGCGTTTTGAAGAAGGAAAATGCAACGTGTATTTGTTTAGATGGCAAATCGATAGAATCCAATAGTATTTGCACAATAAATATGAATAATGGACGGATATCATTTAAAAATCCAATGAGAAGTGCACGATACACAAGTGGTGTTTATAGCCTAATAATAATTGTATTAGTAGTTATTGTTCTGTTATTATGCATTTTTTACTACTATCAGAAAAACAGATTAAAATCAAAACCTATAAACAATCTTAGGTACGTTCCAAATTTATTTTAATGTTGAATTTAAATAGGAATTGATCGTTAAAAGAGTAATATAAAATATTATTTTTATGTAAAAATTGTACAGTAATTTTTAATAGTTGCAGCAGTATTCACTTCCATAATCCATCATACGATCGAAGTAACGAGGTTGAGGTAACACTCAACTCAATAGTTACAGGCTTATCTCCTGGACAGCATGAATACATTAATCCTATCGATAATAAATTCCTAAATCTAAAGGTAAGTAGCAATTTTACACTTAAATTTTACACGTACGACATTATTTTTTATGATTATACGTGTGATTACATTTATTAAATTATAATACCTACGCTTTTTCTAAACTTTTGTACAATCATATGAGATATACGTGCGATGACACGAAATAACTATTTATTATGATTAAAGATAATTTACGTAATTATTTAGATGTAGATAGGTTATTATAGACTTAAATATTTAATATTTTTTTGTAGGATGCAATGGAAAATAGTGAAAATAAACAGAGGTCAGATCTATATTCGAAAGAAAGAGATATTGAAGAGACAGAGAAGCAAGATTCATTAATTTATTTTGTACAATCGAAATAATTTAAAGTTATAATAAAATTACTATATCTAAATTATAATATTTTATAGAGCTGTCTTTTACTTTTGACCGTTTAACAATGTCAAATGATGTGTATGCTAAGAAATGTTCATGTTTGAAACAAAAATTATACATATATTATCATTTAATTTCATACAATAATTGAGTATATCTAAACTATTTACGTACATACATATTGAGAAATATCTCAAGAATTAATGTGTTAAAAACTGTTGAAGTTATTAGAAAATTATTTATATGACGTTTAGAATTTTTCTTAATTGTTTATATTTTTAGTTTATTGTTATAACTATCAATACTATTGAATATTTGCATTTATAAGTACATTTACCAACAACGATCTACATTATGTTATGGAATACATTAGGTAATACATTAGGTAATACATTAGGTAATACAGTAGATAATTTATGTATAAGAATATACATAATGTTAATATAAATGTTGATGCTAAATGATAGTATATATAAATTTTTTATAATCTATAGCCGTGTATAAAAATTACAATTGTGTATTTATACACATAGAAAAATATGCAAGTAATAATTATACTCTTATTTCAGTTATTTCAAAAGTTCATCTCCGCAAATTTATCTATCTACCAATCTACAAATCTATCTATTTACAGTTCCCATAAATCTCGTGATATTCTTGCCTTTCAGGAGCGATGCAATGATATTCTCTCGCATACAAAACAGTCAATCAGAAAATCGTCCCCTATTTAAAATTACTAGGAGGTTGCATCCCTTCCTTCATCATTCTCTCACCCCATCTCATGCTGTCACTAAGTCTACTACTCATCCTCTTATTTTCGATTTCCTCTTCTTCAATCTCACAATTTTCTTCAGTTTTCGCTCCTTCGTTTTCTTTTATTCTCTCACTCCTCACCATCTTCATTTCTCCTTCTGCTTTTTTTTTCATCTGTATCCTGTCCTTTTCTCTTTCGCTTTCTCTTACAATAATATGACGATACATTTTCTTAAAAGAAGAAATGCTCTCATGAAAATACATATTTTTGTTCGAATTATTCGTCCCATGATATCACTTCATTAACTTTTTTTATCGATACTTCTATCAACTGATTTGTTTAGAAAAGTATACTTGGCAAAGATATTTTCGGTGGTTTGCCATTGTCTGTTGAGAGGAGCTATGAGTGTACGAAAATTTTTCGGTTCTACCTGAGATCTCTGGCATAACAGTCTTCCAACAAGCAACACAAGTAATATGGTGTGACACAATGGATCATTACATCTTTGTTGTTTGCCAATGTGAAATAAAGATAACATGATCACTGTGTCGCACTGTGTCGCACTATATCGATCCATTTGTTAAATTTAAAACAGACATGTTAAAAAGATGTAAAAACTGCATAAATATTTAATCCTTTTTTTCTTTAAAATAATATTCTTTCTTTTTTAGATGTATCTTCCGTTAGGCATTAGTATTTTTGAACAGTCGCTTTATTGGTTGACAAGTATAAACGGTTAACTGTAAAGTTGTAAATTGTATGGTAAAAAATCGTGCGAAATTAGATGTAGGTACAAATAATGTTTGCAGACAATTAGCCATTCTTCATATTTCCAGGTAACCTTTTGATTGGTATAATATAGGTAATATTTAAGAATAACTGTTGTGTGTTTCGCGAGTTTTCTCCGTCTAGATTCTTGGAATGCCAACGTTTCGTGAGCCTTGCAGTCCACTTCATCAAGGCGAGGAGCAGCTTGATACTGTAGTAGTCAAATTTTGTAATAAAAAATCATCATTTTGAATTTCTCTTAACTTATTGTTAATGTATTCCTTGAGATGGCAAGTACATTTTGTAACCGCGCAGTATCGTTCCTAATCATGCATTAGGTCCAATAATGATTTTACAATGATATAAAAAGATAATACGTTAAAAGAAATGCCTTTAGTAAAAGATATCTCCGTTCGCATTATCGTATTGTGATATTATGATTCTATCAAACAAGCTTTTACTTCTTAATAAATAAAAGATAAATTATGGAATTTTCTATTCTCTACAATATTATTTGCAAAGAATATAAAGAACTTTCTCAGAGTGTATTCCGAACTAAATTAGTTTAGCTTTTTTTTGTAGATATTGGCAGCTCCGTAATTAATCGGTTTTTTTTTTCAAGCATGCTTAAAATAGTAGTATGCTATAGTAGCGTACCATAGAAAGTTCGCAACTACTCGACAAATAACACTATCTAAACAAATTTAATCTTTTTTTTGGAATACAAATATAAGTCATTTTTCATGTATCTTTTTTATCTGTTAAAAACATATTTATCAATCGATTATCACGTTAAAATTTTAAGAAAAATAATATTGAAGAAGAAAAAAATAATGATTTTGAGGATGACTTTGTAGCAGCAAATTTTTTTCTAAATTTTATCAACTTTTAATTTTAAAATGCATTTTGCTTTGTTTCGGTTTGATTTTTTAATTTTCGAAATAGCAATTTCAAAATAGCTTTTTCCAATAACGGATTAAACATTTTGCCGCTTTTAGGCATAAAAATCAGTAATCGAAAGGCAAAATTGGAATCCGTTTTTCTGAATATTGCGACAAATTTAGCAACTTTTAAGCATTTCAAGCACATTGACAATAACCTAGAGATAATTTGATGGGTGAAGATATTTTGAATGCAATCCATTCAATTCTACAATGCTTCGAGATTTGATTGATAAATCTGAAGATAAAAATTTTACCAATTCAAAACAAAATGCTTCAAAATATTTCTGGCAAGAAATGGATCGTAGTCAGCAACCTAATCATGTTATGGGTCCCTAGACCATTATCAGTAATGACTTTTAAGTATCATAATAGTTTCTATGTGAGAGAGAGAGGAAAGGAATTTGGAATAAACATATTTAAACCCAGCGTTTCAGTTCTAAACATATTGTTCTAAATGGCATCACGACTGTGTCAAAGCATGAGTTTTTTCATTTTAAGTTATTAAAAATAAATCTGAGTTTTATACGTATACATAGAACTTCCATTTTATGTGATTACATTATATTATGTGAGTACATTTATTTCTTCTTTTAAAATAAAATTTGAATACTCATTGCGCTCTTTCAAAATATGTGTTATAAGAAAATTAATTATATATATAATTAAATGTAACTAATATTTATCAAACTATTTATATTTTATATGATATTTAAAATGTAATATTAATTAACACAGTGATAATGTAAATTAAGCTCTCGAAATAATAAAAACAATACAATAAAAACAATAATATTAATTTAACGTTACATGTGACAATAATGATATAGTTTTCAAGAGACGAGCAAATTGGGTGTTAAAATAATTAAAATACATTTAATAATCTAATAAAATAGTATATATAAAATTTAATGTTTTATCTCATAGAGCTTTCATAATTTAATTTTTTAATAAAGTCATTAATTAATATTATAATAATATTACACAGTTTTATATACTAAATTAACTTAAAATAAAGTGAAAAATTCTTATGTAATATGTATTATATACTAAATTCAACATATTTCTCGCCATCGGACGATAAATTTATTACCATAAGAATTTTTAAGTTTTAACTTTTTATATTTATCGTTAAACATGTGGATAATCACATATTCACATTGAAAGAAAAATTTAGTTGCTGCAACAATTTAAATAATAAAATATGACATAGTATTTTTATATGGTTGCAGTAATTAGTTTTTGGTTGTAGCAGCAAAATTTTTAGTTGCATTAGCCTATCCGCAATGTTAGTATATGATTTTGATAAGCTAACGCAACTAAAAATTTGCTGCTACAACCAAAAACTGATTGCTGCAGCCATATAAAAATTCTATGCCATGTTTTATTATCTACATTGTTACAACAACCATTCTTTTTTCAGTGCACGATTATCATATTAGAATTTGATAGAAACTATTTGTTATGACTTGGCCTCTCGTTGTCATTTTATTTTAAGTTAATTGTAAATGGAAGATTGTAATATTATTTTATTAGTTAATGATTCTATTAATTAAATTATAAACAAGTAAAAACTCTGCGCCCTGAAACGTTGTATATAACTTTATTAGATTATTAAATGTATTTTAATTATCTTCATATTCAATTTACTCGTCTCTTAGTCGTTAAATTATGTTACCATTGCTATGTAAATTAATGAGTGTTAAACTATTTTTTTTATCACATTATATATATTTATAAAAAAATTCTTTTTCTTCTTCTTCTTCCTATTTTTCTTCTTCTTTCTTCTTCAGGCCTCTGGCCTATGTTATACCTCTCTCATATGTTTGTAATGCGCACGCTGATTATTCAATTGCCACGAACATGTAGGACTTACAATTTTTTATGCGAGTTTCAAACAGCGGTTTTTTCGAGAGATATTTCTGTAAACAAAGATACTCTCGAGAGGTTGTTTTTCTGAGAGAAGATAACCGTAAATATTTCTTTCCTACTGAGATCGAACTCGGAATCTCTGGCATGATAGACCAATGCGTTGTCTGTCGCGCTCGCGCTTTATAAAAAATTAACATCGTAAAGCATGACATTATTAAAATTTTAAATACTTTATATGTGTGTACATTTCTTCATTGAACATTAATTTATTAATTTCAATGTTAATCGAGAGAATTTACTAATGCATTTAATTTCTTTTTACCAAAAATGGTATAAAGATGTGCACCTTGACATCCACTTTACAGCGCTAAATACATTTAATTACTTATATATTTGAAGAAAATACAAAAGAACGTGATTTTCGCTTTTTGTTTATTTATGTTTATATTTATTTATTGTTATATTTATTTATGTAAGTATAACAAGTATAATATTATATAATACATTATAAAATACGATGTTCTAATTGGATACTTTTTATATTCTTAATTAAAGTAATCCTAAAATCGTCTGTTTTACTGACTAAACACAATAATTTTTATAGAACAAATATCACATCTTAACTATTATACTTTTACTAATTTGGAAATTCTTCTTCAGAATTAAAATACATGTAGTGGTATGTGCATCTACAGCTTGGAAGTTATTCCAAGAACGACAAAAATTTTTGAAATTGTAATATTTTTTATCATTTCTTAAAATGATAAAAATCTCTTCCAAATGACGTCTAAAATTGTGCATTTCAAATCGTGCATTTTGGTCCGAAAGCTTTGCAATCGATACTTATGAAATTTGAGGCTACAAACTAGTAGATTATATAAAGAAACAACGTCGATTTCTTGAAATTAAATTTAGATGTCAAATTAAAATTCTATTATTCTACAAAAATTTATATGTTTGCGTGTAATATTAATACAGTAATACACATATAAAAATCTGTTGCATTTTATCAATAAAACAGTGATTCCATCAGAGTTTGGGCTTTGCTTAAGGATCCTATTAAAAGACATTTAATACTATTTATTAAATTTATTATTTATATATTTCAAATAATATAATTTAAAATAAAAATGTTTTAACATAAAATTTCAAGAAATAGAATTACGTTTGTGTTCGAATTTGATTTTTCATACAAATTTTATTTAAATTCTGCACTCGTGATTACATTTATTACATTACAAATATTAAATTCGCCCGTCTATTCATTCGTATTACATGTCACAACTGATTTTAGCCAATTTCTTTAACTGTAAAGCGATTTAAAATACGTGGCTTATTAATAGTGCATATATTGAATGAATTTGTTAAAAAAACAAATGGAAGAACAATAGTAATTAGTCAATCCTAATTTGTTTTATTGTAACTTGTTTATTTTTGTAGATCATGCGTTGGCTTGTGGTACTGTTTATATGCAGTTTATATTCTTTTACATTTGGTAGTAAGATATTTTGATAATATTAATATAAAAATTTTGATGCATTAAAATATTAAAATATAAATCATTTCGAGATTATATCTTTTTCTTTACATGTATTATGAAATACTGATAATACTAATAATAAACAATTGTGTTAAAAGGATCTTTCTACCCGTCAAAAATACCAAAGTGTAGATTTGGATATGACACTGAATTCTCCAAATTTAAAAGAGATTTTTTTGAATGCATCAATGGTCAATGCATACCAAACATTCAGATGTGCAATGGCATAACGGACTGTGAAGATGGTTCAGATGAAATATTTGACATCTGCCATAATAAGGTGATTATTATTATTGCATGAGTATTATACAGCTCATGTTATTTTTTTTGTTGATAGTAACATTCCTAAAATTTTACCTATTTTATGTCTATGATGCAGATTTTTAAGATAAATATAGCTTCCTCTTACAATTAAATTATGCATTACATATTGAAACCCTTTATTTAAAAACCCTTTTTTTAATGCTTTCAAGAATCTAGAACCGCAAACCCTATATCTAGGTGACACTCCTATATCTACCCTTCTTCTTCTAAAAAACAGTAGCAGTTTACTTTTTTTATTTAATTTTAATTTAATTTTTAATTAATCTTATCGATGGATAGTTTCTTAAAAAACAATTCTAAACTAACACTTTAGAAAAAAATTGTCTAAACCTTTAAAATAATACTTGTTATTTTTTTTCCTTAAGTAATTTAGTTCCTATAAGAGATTTATAGTTCCGTGGTATAACACTTGCTTAAACTATATCGATTTACCAATGTCTTATGTCTTAACATTAGAACTATAAACTAGAACTATACCTGTTTTCACTGATGTTAAAAACTGTTAAAACTTCTGCGTAAATTTTTGTATTGGTTAATAATTTTCTTTAAATTTTTAATTTTTCTTAAGTTTGATTTATAAAAATAAAATTAATAAATTTTATTTATATTTAAACAGTTTATTTTCATTTTTATCTTAAACCGCCGAAGTCGTCATGGCATTTACAACGAAACGAATTAAAGTGTTCTCTTCAATTTTGATGAGCTTTTAACTTTTGTTATCTAATCCAAAATAAAAGACGCATATTTTTTTATATGTGTTCATATGTACTTTGAAAGAGTGAAACATTCCTTTGACAAAAATAGGTTTTCCAAAATTAGTTTCTTTCGAAGCGATTATCGAAATTATAAGAAATGAAAAATTTTCAGTAAAAGTTGAATGAATTTAAGATTACATTATATAATAATTATTATTAAAAAATTGTTTTCATTTTCTATAATATTTTTTTAAATAAAAATTATTCATTTTTTATTAAACAAAAAAAATTTTTTACCATTATAAAGTATTTTTGAAATCATTCAAATTTTATCGACAATTTTTTTCCATCTCTTACAGTTTCGATGGCATTCGCTTTGAACATAATTTATTAGGGTATTTTTGCAATAATATGGATCCATATTCAACTAAAGTTACATTATTCTTTTTTGTAATTAATTATTAAGAAGAAGATAACCTGACTTTAACATTCACCATATCTGGATAAGTGATATCACAAAAACTCCCTATTATTTATCTGCATAGCAGCAAAGAAGAATGATACATACGAATGATTGAACTATGCGCGAACAGTGAAATAATTATAAATTAATTGATACAAAATTAATTGCAGTAAAATTTTAGTATGCAATTAGAATATAAAAAATATATTGACACAAACTTTTAATTAGTATAAATATGAAAATAACGCTTCATTAATCGAAAACAAAAAAAATTATTTTCGATAGTTCCAAGAGGAAATATCTTCTATAATTCCGATTTTGACGGCTCTATAGTGTTAACTGTTTAACGTTATGTTAAAAACGCAACCCATACATGTGCTCGCAGTATAAACAATATAACTCCTTTTTCTGTTATTTTAGTTACAGCATAGCCTTACATGCTCCAAATATGAATACAAATGTAGCACAAATGATACCTGCATTCCGAAAGCAATGTTCTGTGATACAATAACGGATTGCCCGGATGGAAGCGATGAATACGACGGTTGCGTGAAAGATGTAAGTGAATCGGGGCAAAAATTTTATTCGTTTTATTGACAATTATAATAATTTATTTTCTTATTGTATCTATTATTTTTCTTGAATTTGCAATTCTGTTTTTGTCCACAGTTGATTTGCACCAAAAACAACTTTCGATGTAATGACGGACGTTGCATATTTCGAGAATGGATTTGCGATGGCAGAAACGATTGCCCCGATGGCAGCGACGAGTTAAACTGCAGTAATTTATAGAAATACAGATTATATATTAATAACGATAGGATAATAAAAATTATATTTTATTATAATAAAAACTTTTACATACAGCCTTATGTTTTATCTATCTTTCCAGGCATAAATAATTGTAAAATAGAAAATTCTCAATATTTGTGTGAAAATCAATTATGCATACCTCTTAAATTAGTATGCAATGGAAAGGATGACTGTGGTGATAAATCAGACGAAATCGATTGTGAGTACTACGTTATACATATTTCAATATATTTTAATTGTTGCATTAATTTTTTTGCAACAAATTTTAATTATATTGTCCTTTACTTTAATGCGTTTAAATCTTTCGTGATATAATATCTTTGTGATTTGTTATATTGTTAAATTATATTTAATTTTTATTTAGGTACATCATCTAGCTGCCCTAAATCGATAAAATGCGATCACGAATGCACACTAACTTCTAAAGGAAATATATGTTTCTGTAAGCCGGGTTATAAATTACAAAATGATAACCGCACTTGTATAGGTAAAAATTGCGATAAACAAAAGCGACAATGTTGCGAAAATATATCGTTTACTTAACGATTTTTCTATTTCACAGATATCGACGAGTGTCAAACTTATGGCATATGCGATCAAGAATGTGTGAATTCTCCAGGATCGTATAGTTGCAAGTGTCAAACGGATTATTTTTTACAGGAGGACAATAAAACCTGCAAAGCGAGTGGTAAATTATAATAATCTGGGAGTATGAGTAACAGCGCATATTCTTTTTATTTTTATATTAATTTTATAAAAACACGAATCTTTCTTTGAAATTTAGGTCGTGCTAAAATACTGTTTTCTACAAAAACCGAGATTATAGGGATGTATCTCACGGAAAAAAATGACATTGAATTTTTCAATAAATTGACATTCTCAAATCACCTGATCAGCATTGCAGTAAACGATGAGCACATATATTTTTCAAAATTGATAGGTGTTAATGAAGTCATTTCAAAAAATATTCTTATGTCAAATATGTATGAAAACGTCGTGACAGCAGGTGAATGATATAATCTGTAGATATAATTATAACTTTTGTAAAGCATTTGCGGAAGCAATTTTTTATACATCTTTTTTGTAGTACAAAATAATATAATATATTTAAAACTGTAATATATAATGCTAATTATAATCGAATAATGATTATAAATAATTATAATTTTTATAATTTGTTATATGATATTATATATCTGCAGTAATGAAACTATGATATTAATAATTAATACAATAATTCAAAGTTAACATCGTATTTGCAAAATAAAGTCGATCAGATTCAAAATCAGTAAAAAAGATATTGTGATACAAATAATCGCATACCTTGA
Organism: Acromyrmex echinatior; assembly: GCF_000204515.1. The sequence goes on along the minus strand of NW_011627358.1, from coordinate 20,217 downwards.
ACTGAAAATTGTATAAATTCATTCAAAAGAAGTATAATTATAAGCACGAAAAATCGCCTTAACTGATTATGATCATCTTTATTTTATTTATTCGATCTTATTTATTCAATCTTATTGATTAAGTTTCACTTAATATTATTATTTTTAAGTCTAATGTAATTTATTCTCTTTTAATAAATTATTAATATATTTACTACAAACTGTATAAACTCATTAGCTGTAAATAATGTAAAAATAATCAATAATGTTTATTTATTTTTTTATCTATCATATTTTAACATATCTCTCGAATTATTATTAATTATTTTTATATTACCACTGACGAAGAGTTTGTATATTCAAAACATTTTCATAATTAATCGAAAGAGAATAAATTTTGTATTAGACTATAAACATCTTTTCTTCTCGTTTACTGACCCACATATTTTTAAAACTGTAATAAGATTTATATACATATATAATAACATTTACATAAATATCTAAAATTATTAATATTTATAACAAAAGAGAATGCGTCTCATTCTTTGAGAAGTAAGTTAAGATAAAAGTTGCATATTCTAATTGTTTATTATACTTTTTAAATTTTCTACATTTTTCTTGTATAAAGGCTTGTCAAGGATATCAGCGATGGCCGTAGATTGGATTACAGAAAACCTATATTTTACGGACAAGATTAACCATATCGGAATTTGCAAATTCATCGGAATATACACAAATTGTACTGTATTAATCGATAATATTGATCAACCAATGGGAATTGCTTTATTACCAACTCGTGGGTAAATCTTACACTTCTTATAAAAGTTATTCTTAAATTTTATTATTTCTTGATAACCTAAATGATCTTATAAGAAATGTTAGAAGAGATAAAGAGAAAAAAGAAGAAGTTCTTAATTAATTTATTATCTTAATTAATTAATTTATTATCTCATCAAGAGCTTACAAATCTTCTTAATAATTATATTTTAAATCTATTGTACCATATATATAATATATATATGTAATATAATTTTTTTGCAAACTTTTTAATTATTTTTTTAATGCTCTAACAATCAAATAAAAATATCAGAAAAAGAGAGAAAGTAAAAAAACAAATTCTTATTAATTGATTTATCTGGATCTTATTTCGATCCTTATTTTACTACAAATAGAATTTAATTAACATTATTATTTTATAAAATATACTGATAAGATAATTGTTATTCTCAATATTGAAATCAAACATTAAACTTTTTCAATTATTAAAGATAGAAATTAAAAGATAGAATTATAACAACATAAACTTAAATAAAAATATATTAAGCATATATTACATTTATAGGAAAATGTATTGGTGTGATTGGAGTTCTAATCCACATATAGCAGTGGCGGGAATGGACGGCAAAAACATCCGTGTATTTGTCTCTGAAAATATAAAAGCGCCGAAAAGTTTAACTATTGATTATCAAACCGATCGATTATATTGGGTGGATTTCAAATTAAGGACAATCGAATCAATACGTTTAGACGGAACTGATCGAAGAGTTAATATTTGTTTCTTTTTTAATTATAAAATATCACAAGGTGCAATACACTAAGAAACGAAATACATTTATATAATTTAATTATTTGCAGTTTGTACTACATAATATAACATACAATCCATTCACATTGGCGATCTTCGAAAATAAATTGTATTGGATCGACATGAAATCCAATGCGATACAGTCATGCAATAAATTTACTGGAAAGGATCGGAATATCTTATTTCGAAGTTTACGTCATCCTTATAATTTGCATATCGAACATCCAGCGCTGAAGCCTAAAGTATGCATAGTATCATGATGTTAATTTTCCATTATAAAAAGTAGATCGCAAAAAATTTGCATTATCTTTCAATCAAATTTCAGATTAACAATCCATGTCTTTCCAATCCGTGTTCCGAATTATGCATGCTAAATCAGGAGAACGGATACTCGTGCGCTTGTACTATGGATAAGGAATTAAACATCGACAATCATACTTGTCAAGGTAAATTCGTTAAAAATTTAAAATTAAATATTAAATTTATAGGATATATTAACATATTCTGTATATCAAAATTGAGACAACAGTAATAATGAATAATGCTTATCACATATCTTATTAAATAAGCATTCTTGAGTAAGCATGAGAGTATATAATTTTAGAGGTGACAAAGAAGCAGCATTTGCTGATAACTAATGGATACAGTCTTGTAGACTATTATGAATGAATAATGCCGAAAGTGAAAAATGTAACACACAAATCACTTACAAATCTTGGATATTTAATAGATATGGCACCTGATCCGATCACTGGTATATATATATATATATTAGAATTTGTTTTTTAAACTATAAATGGCTGTTTAACATTTGGTTTTTGTGGTTATCAATTTTTACAATTAAAAATTTATTTAGGTCAAATATTTATATTACACTCAAACCCAGTAGCTATCAAGCGCTTCGATCCTGTCAATAATATCTTTGAAAACATCATATCAATGAATAAATCAGATGAGTATAGTGGGATAGCTTTTGATTATATTCGTAATAACTTATATATACTAAACGAACATAACAGATCAATTGAGGTATACAATATAAAAACCTTGGCAATGACGATTTTTTATTTTAATAATGATGTTCCTAATTCTATTACATTGGTGCCTGAAGAAAGGTATGGCATTATTAAATTGATAACTTATCATTCATAATATAATAGTATTTGTTAACAAAACAATTATTAAGAAAATATTATATATTAGAAAATATTATATATTAAATATTGCAGCAAGATGTACGTAGCGTTCCAGAAAAAATTTTCTCTAAAAAAAATGAAATATTTTGTATATGAAATGCAAATGAATGGATTAGGTAAAAGAAAACTGCTTATGGAAGGTACTTATTTCAAAGGTTTAAGAATATTAATGTGTTACCATAAAGACAGTAAAACACTCTTTGTGAATGATGAATGGTCTCATAGTATCTTGTTGCACTCGGCTGAAGGTTTGCATTTTAACTTTTATAAGTATTTAAGTCTTGAGTTATGTCTCGCAAATGCATGTTTAAATTTTTAAATATATTTTATTATATAATTTATTAAATTAAAATTTTAATGCTTCAGTAATATACTTAAATTAAAAAATTTATATATAAATATTATTTATTTGGGAGGACTTGTACAGTTGCTTGCAAATCGATTGCCTACATTACGTTTGCTGACAGTTCATTTGCGCACAAAAATTACTGCCTACATTTCAATTACTTACATGCAGGATTGGCAAGTAACGCGTTACTTATAACGCCATTATTTTATTGAATATTATCTTGTGTAATAACGATAATAATATTTTGAATTTTTTATGACGGTAATGATTATATCAAAGTTAGAAAAGTCAATGTTACTTGTAACAGGTTAAAAACATTTGTTACTGGAAAAAATAACTCCTAATTTGTAACGCATAATAGTGACAAGTCACATAATAGTTACTTTTTACTCGTTACTTATTATTTTTTTTAGTAAATAATGAGTAACATATTACTTTTGTGACATATTACTTTTCAATTAATAACTCTTTTAATTTAAACACAACCTTTAGCATTTAATTAGTTAGCTTTACTGTTATAAAAAAACTGCAACATCGTCATCAAATTGTTTATTATAAAAAACGGCAAAGTAACTGAAAAATACGTTTGTCAATCCTGCCTACATACACTATTATACACAAATACAAAATAAAAGAAAAAGGCACGTTTGTAAACACGTCACTATTGCGTACAAACTGCATTTTGCACACATAATATTATTACCTACAAATCGGTTATTAATCGATTATTAATCGCCTATTACTGCCCATTTTTGCGCACAAATAAAAACTTGTACACAAAAATTATTATCTACATTTCGATTGTCTACATGCATTATTATGCACAAATACAAAATAAGAGAAAAAAAGCACTTTTGCACACACGACATTATTGCGTACAAACTGCACATATAACATTATTGCCTACAAATTGATTGTCTGTTAGCATTTTTGCGCACAAATAAAAATTTCAGAGACGAGTAACGTTATGAAATACAATTTGTGCGCAATAGTACAAATTGTACAAAAGTGCCTTTTTCTCTTGATTTTATTTATATTTGTGCATATAGAAAATTTTCTTTTAAAATTTATCCTAAAAATATGATAGTTGTGGTACAATACATTATTTTAAAGGTTTTTAACATGCACACACTTCAGTAGAATTAATTAAACTTATTTTATTCTAGTTTTATTAATGAATAAAAGAGATTTACATTAAAATTCTTCGACATACAATGTTGTCCCACGACTATTATATTTTCAGGATAATCTCTAAGAAAAAATTCTCTACATGTTGGCAATCAAACTGTTGGTGATACTTTTTTTGCGCAAACGAACTGTCGGCAAATATGATTAAGCAAACGATGCTATAGGCAATTGATTTGTAAGCAAAAGAATCTCATTTAAATTAAGTAAATTTGAATTTAGAGAGAGAACGTATTTATTAAAATTAAAAAAGCTTTTTTCTCAGTGTATGTACAATAATTTATTATGAAAAAATACGTTTGTACGAATATTGTAAAAATATAAAGCATGTAATTTTTAGGCACACGTAAATTCCGTACTAATGTAAAAAAGCCTTTAAGTCTTACTATCATGGGCAACAATATCTATTGGACTGAAAGGAAATCACAGGAATTATACTCGACAAATATTAAAAACACTTTTGATCTGAACCATAAGAATATAATTAGTTTGGGTGAGTCTCTTTAATAAAATACAGAAGAGAAGGTAGTACGTATATTATGGCACCCTTCTCCCCGCAGTTACATTTTACAATAACTTTTATAATAGTCAAATATTTAAATTTAAAACTTGATAATTACATTCGTTAAAATGTTATTGAATCATTTCTGGATTCAAAGTTACGAAATACAATATTTATTTAGGATACTATTAATAAAAATGTAGCGACATTACATAATGACTCGAAGAAAAACATGAATGCGATAATGTGGTCTTTTAAAAATAACCTTAAAAAATTAGTCTTGTTCAGAAAACAGTATTTGATTATAAAATTAACAAAAAAAAATAAAACATTTTAAAATGTATGCAAATAAATGTATATATTATACTTACATTCACATAATTTCTGTATATAAGCTCAGCCTACTAAAAATCTAAGTATTGAAAATGGTATAAGTAATATAAACTATAGATTAATAGTGAAGATACAATCGATTATCAACTAATTATTTTGTAAAAACTTTAAAAAAGAGACCGTGAGTAATCAATACTCATAAAGGGCCACATTAGCAAAATATCATGCTATTATTTAAATTTACGTAACTCAATATATACAGTCAAATAAAATGATAAAGAGAAAACAATACATTCACAAAAATATATATTCGTGTGATAATACGTTAAATTTAGGAAAAATGAGGAAGTACGTGTAATTAAATGTTAAATTGTAATTAAAGAAGCCTCAGAAACGTTTTAAAATACTTGAAAGTAAGAATGCGTTATAATAAGTGCTGGCTATTGAGTATATTTAGATTTAGATTTACAGCCATGGTGTAATGGCTACTAAACAAATAATTTTATAAATAATTATTAAAATTCGTTATATAAAACGATATTAAGGGAGACTACAATATCTATACTGATCATAATACCTTCTCCTTTACATATACAGGATTAATAATCAATAAAATGATCTTTTTAGGTATTACCCTAAAAATTTCGTTTATAGTAACTTTGAGTAAAGATACTAAACCTGATCACGATTGTCAGAAAAATAATGGAAATTGCTCACATGTGTGTTTACCTTCTTCTAATACTTCTAATACTTTTGTAAGTATGCAAGTTTTATGTAGGCGATTATATGTCAACGTTAATTATTCGACAAACGCAATACAAACATTTCATATATAATTAGTTGTTGTTTTTCATATATTTACATATATTGTTTAAAGAGAGACCCCACCCAAAAATCTGGCACCCAAAAATCAGTTCTAAATTTGTGAATTTTTGGGGGAAAAATGAATAACTTGATTAAAAATTAAGGGTTTCATTATACATATCTTCTAGTGTAGAAAATAATTTGTTCATCTTGTTTGAATGACAAAATGGCAGCTTTTTGATCCAATTATGGAAACATTTTTTGTAAGACGGACTCAAGCGGTATACATGTTTTCGACCAAACGTTGCAACCTATGCAAACTAAACAAAAATGGCATCATTTACACTGGTTATGGTTATCGTCTGACGTAGTGATTTTTTTAAATATTGATTTCTTTTAAAATGACGATGGTTTGAAAAAAGTTGCAATTTTTTCGAAAAAAAAAATCATCTTTAATTGTCGATTAAAAAAAAACTACAAAATATTTTGTAACAATCCTATGTCAGACGATAGAGAATGTTGTTAAGAATATTTAGTTAAAATTTTAAGTTAATTGAATGACTTTTGAGTTATGTACACTGTTTTGAAAAATGCAGTTTTGAGAAAATTTAAAGTTTAAAGTTTGAAATATTACACAGCTGTCACATCAAGAATTTCAGACATTTCTTACCATTAATGTCTACTCCATAAAGTTAACTTTCTGTCAACTCATCTATAGATAGCATCCAGAACTATTTTGATAGGTACATAGTTCTGTAAACCTGGAGAGTCGAGACAGATTACAAAAGAGGCGGAATCGCTCCTGCCGCTCACTGAGCGGTACGAGGCGCTTCAGAAAAATCAATTTAATCTCATTTTGATTACGAAATGATACTATTTATTGAAAAAAAATGGATAAATGTGTTTATTTCTAGATATGTGCTTGCCCTCCTGGAATAGGGCTCTCATATGACAATCGTACTTGCATTATGCATGAATGTCTTGCAAATGAATTTAAGTGCAGCGAACACAATATCTGCATATCAAAGAAAAATGTGTACGTTTAATTAGTATTTTTAAATAATATAATCCATAATTAAAAATTAATTCTTCGTACATTGGAAGTCAATGTATTAACAGTTATATGTTCAGTTTTAACACATTTTGTATTGTTTATTATGCGAATTTATCGAGATTGACTTACTTATTTTGAATAAATTTTTTTTTGTATCTTTATATTTAATTTATTTTTTCTTCAAACCAAAGGAATATTTATTATTCCATTTTCTCTTTCTTGTAGATTTTATATATGATATAAATATTATTAATATTTGTAAAATTTATAATTTATTTAGGTGTGACGGTATTGCACATTGTCCGAATGGTGAAGACGAGACGATGGACTGCTATGAAAAGAAGAAATGTAAGGAAGATCACTTTACATGTGCAAACGGCGAGTGTATTGATAAAGAAAATCGTTGTAATGGGTATTACGATTGCATTGATCAATCGGATGAAAAGAATTGCAAAAGACCGAAATGCGGAGAAGGTAATTATGATAAGTGTCACATGCATTTTTGTTCTACTTATTATCCTTTAATTATATCTGAATGCGAAGATTGAAGGAATATTTGAATGAAACCGTGATCTTTATCTTTCTGCCCGTTTCTACAGATATAGCTTCATTTTAATCTTGGTTCAACTAATTCTTTATCTTAATGCAGTTCTTAGGATTAAAAAAGCTGAGGAATAAGTTGACCGAGATCAAAGTTAATTTACATTGGAAGAAACGGTATGAATGTACTTCGATTAAACTCATATCACATACATATCACAGAACACTTTAGCCTGAGAATATCTCAAATTGTCCTATATTGACAAAGCAATCCCATAGATATCCCATCCGGAATATTTAAAGAAAATATTGTAAAATAACGTAAATTATCATAAGATATCCTATTAATATCTTAAGATATTTTATCTTTAATCATTTAAATCTTTCTACCACACAATATAGTTCTTCAAGATATGTCCTGAGACTGCTTTATAATACAGCAAAAATTTGTAATTGGAGAGTGTCAAAACTAAAAGATAGAAATAAAGAATGTCATCATTACTTCGGACACAACTGCGTGCCAATTAAGTTATATTTCATGAAGCTTATAAATTTTATTATATTAAATATTATAATAAGGCTATATTCGAAAACAGTTCTTTGAATATCCCACGGATATTGTTTAAAATCTCCGTGGGATCTCATACATGCGGATATTTGCCGGATAACTGAGACCATCCACGGATATCATAAAATTATCGCGATATCCCAAAATGACGATTGGACATCCCTAGAATAATATATACAGCGTGTAGTCGCAATTGTGAATTTATTTATAATAAGTATAAATTCTTTTTAGATGCATTTCAATGTCATGACGGATTCATCTTTTGCATATCGAAGACGTTTGTATGTGACAAGATAGTAAGTAGCGTTTATATCATACTTAATCCGTTTAATTCACTCGTATTTATTACATGTAATTTTTTTATTTTCTAAGAATAAACATTACTAGCACTTGATAATTCAAGGTACAGTCTCGCAAAAATGCCAGAATGAAATTACATTTTAAGAAACTGCGTCTCTACATTTCCAAATTAAAATATATGAACTTTTTCTAATTTCTTTTGTATACAGCACAGCTTATTTTAGCAATTTTGTAGCAACTGTATTGTCCTACTAAAATGTTACAGCAATTTTTTCTAATTCAGTACATACTGTATGTTTAATTCAATATGGCAGTATTATTTTGTGTAATTTTGTATTTAAGTCTAATTGTGAAGATGGATCGGATGAAACACATGAGGTATGTGAATCAACACAATGTTTAGACGGACAATTTCGATGTAACAATGCTTATTGTATATCTACTTCACTGGTGTGCGACGGCTTCTATGATTGCCTTGATAAAAGCGATGAAACATTATGCCCACATTCTTTAGATACTTGCAGCAAAAACGAGTATCAATGTTTCGACACTAATTTGTGTCTTCCTAAGCAAGTAAGGTAAATCATTTCATTCACAACATAGGAGAATAGTCGGCAAATAATGTGCACGAATATCAAATTTGCCTTAAGTTACTTAGTCTTTGTGAAGATTTCTTCAAATTGCAGAATTTGTTACGCAAGCGGATAATCATGAACGTTAGAAAATAAATTATAATCTTAATCTTAAATATTTTTCGTATTTATTTTCTGTCTTGCAGATGTAATGGCATAGATGATTGTCCGAAATATGATGACGAGTATGGCTGTGAAGTGTGTTCGAACGATGAATTTAGTTGTGATGGAACAAAGTGCATTCCGAAGAGTTGGGTATGCGACAAAAAGACTGATTGCGACGACCTTTCAGATGAGAAAGATTGTGTCAATGGTGAAAAAACCATCATGGAATATACCAAATGTCATGAATTCAAATGTTCTATCGGCACTTGTGTGCCATACTCGAAAGTTTGCGACGGTATTCGAGACTGCCCAGACGGCAGCGATGAAAATGGAAAGTGCCGTATGTTATTAATCTTTTTTAAGCTATATAATTTTAACTGTTGAAAATGCTTTTAACAAAAAATTTGTCAATTAATTTACAATATTTTTGTTTTTGAAGAATTCGCTGAAATTGGCTTTTTTTATATAAGTTCAATATTTCTCACTAATAATTAAAAAAAAGTGTCGATAAAGCGAAAAAGACAAAATCCCAGAATTTTTGAAAATCTGAAAAATTTATGTCTTGCATATTATTATAGTTTGCGTTATTTACTGATGTGTCATATTTTTCTGTGTAGAGACCGCTTGTTCAATAAACAATCATTGTGAAAATCTATGTTACAAGACACCAAGAGGCGATGTTTGCGATTGTCCAGATGGATATCGTTTAGTTAATGCGACTTCTTGCGAGGACATAAACGAATGCGAAAACGACATTTGCTCGCAATTTTGTCGAAATACAATAGGTTCTTTCGAATGTTTTTGTGACGACCATCATGATATCGATACCGATAACGGAGTTTCTTGCAAAGCTATCGGTAAGTGCATAGTCAATTAAATGTTTTTGCATATTATTTAAAACAATAAATATTATTAATGATTATTTAGGACCACCAATGGAATTCATCACCATTACTGATAATGATATTAGAAAAATATCATCTAATTTACATTCGATTGATGTGATTTATTCATTATTGGATATCAATATAAACGGATTCGACGTGAACGCAATTCATGATTCTGTCTATTGGAGTAACAGTTAGTTTCTTTTTGTTTTAATCTTATATAAATTAAGTTAATTATATTACAATATTTAGAACGACTAGAGCAAATGTGAAGATTCAAAAGATTTCTGAAAAAGGATTGGAAAAGTCTTTCAAAAGAATTACGTTATTCAAATGTACAAACAAAATAATTATAGGTGAATTCGGCACTATTAAGAAACTCAAAATTAGAACGAAGGAAGTATTCACAATTACTACGGAGCATCCGCAGGCATTCGCGATTGATTGGATCACTGATAATGTCTATGTCAATGATAATGGTCATTCGAATACGATTCAGGTATATTTTTTCTCAACACCTCTTTTTCTTTTTACGTTAAAGCCTCTGGCCTGTGTTACACCTCTCTCATATGCTTGTGATGCAAACGCTGATTATTTAATTGTCATAAATCATATGAGACTTATAGTTTTAAGGGTAGTTCGGAACAGCAGGATTTTTTCAGAGATGTTTTTGTGGGCAAGGATACTCTTGGGGGATTGCCGGCCTTCTCCGAGAAGAGACACGAGCGTAATTATTTTGATTCCTACTGGGATCGAACCTGGAATCTCTGGCATGACAGACTAGTTGTCTGCCATGCCACGCTCATGCTCTTCAACATCTCGTTAACAATAGAATATCTTAATCTGAATACTTATTTAATTATTTTGTTGAAGGTGTGCAATTTCGAGAAACAAAGATGTGCGCCTCTGGTGAAGATAGAAGATAGGGCAAAAGTAGGATCCCTTTTAATTAATTCGATTAAGAGGTATTTTTTTTATTCTTCTTACAGTTTTTTTATTTTCATTTATCTGGCATAAATTTACCGAGATAGCAAAACTCTAATAGTATGCTCACAAATTCAATGATATAGAGTGAACTCCTATCAACTGTATTCTCTTTAAACTTGATTTCTGTTATTACGACTTATCAACCATAATATATAAACAGAAATGCATTAGGAATGGAGCATACTTCGATTTCATCATGATATGATAATGCATGATCTGCTCGTTTTCTGATACATTTCTACCAATATTAGAAAGACACTAGATTTGTATTCTATTGTTGCTAATATAATATGCAATACATCTCTCTATATTTCTTGGATTGAAATCTCACTCTCTAAAGCTGTTGTTCCATCTATCGATAAACTTCAGTTCATTCTCTTACTCTCTTACTCTCTTACTCTCTCGTACTCTTACCCTCTTTTTTACTCTTTTGTTTATCCATTAGATAAATTATCACAATTTATCTAATGGATAATTTATCTGAAGATTGTGGAATAACCGGCCCTTAGAGTGAGAAAAATACTCCAAAAAATTTAAAGAGATAATTTGCAATACATGCTTTCGGTAAATTTGTCTATCTGGATACAAATCTGATGGATATTAATGATACTTTTGTTAGAATTTTCAAAATTTATTTGTTCATGATGTTGTAGATGGCTATTTTGGTCTCAAATAACTTTGCAAATGGACAAACCATTTAGCAAAATATGTCGGACAGATATGATGGGCAGCGATATAAAAATTATTGATTCTGATATAGGCTTTGTGAGTGGGATGACAATCGATTACGTAAAATCTAAATTATATTGGTTGGATAGTTTTAATAATGCTATCAAATTATCTAATTTAGATGGAAGCCAACGCAGCACGTTTTTAAGAATGAGTGTATGTTAATTCATTATATTTACTTTTTTTAAATTTAAATCAGAAACACGTTAAAAAGATATAAAAACTGAATATTTAATTTTTTTCTTCTTTAAAACAATATTTTTTCTTTTTTAGATGCATCATCCGTTAAGCATTAATATTTATGAACAATCACTTTATTGGTTGACGGGTATAAACGGTAAAGTGCGACGTTGTAAATTGTATGGTAACAAATTATGTGAAACTTTAGATATAAACACAAATAATATTCATAGACAGTTTGCTATTCTTCATATTTCCAGGCAACCTTTGGATTGGTATCGTAAGATTTCTAGTAATCTCAAAATCAAATTCTTATTATGTATATTAATTTTTATAGAGTCATTAAGTAAAGTTAAATTATACTTTTTTTTAGATAAAGGTAATCCTTGTAATGAAGAGTTTTGCGACTATATGTGTATTTTGAAAGAAAGTGTAACATGTATTTGTTCAGATGGTAAACCGATAAAATCCAATACAACTTGTATGAGAAATAGTAAACCATTAATTAGAAATATACAACATACAAGTATTTATATTGTAACAATAATTATATTACTAATTGCTGTTTTATTATTATGCGTTTACAACTGCTATCAGAGAAGTGGATTCCAGTGGAAACTAGCAGATAACTTAAAGTACGTCTTAAATTTATTTTAGTATTTAATTGAAACAGGAATTCTTTTTCAAGAATTATATATATAAATGTCATTAGCATATATTATAATTAAAATTGTACAATATATAATTATTGCAGCATTCGCCGCATTCGTTTTCAAAATCCGTTATATAATCAAAGAGATGAGATTGAGTTAATATTCGATTCGACAATTAAAGACATGTCTTCTGAACAGCATGAACATGTCAGTCCTCCTGATGAATTTGTAAGTATGAAGATAACGTAATAATTTTACACTTAGACACATAATATTTCTGTGACTATATCGCTTATATGATTATATTTATCGAATTATAATGTGCATTATGTAAATTTCTGTGCATTACGCACGGAGTACATATACACACGCGTGATTTCAAAAAATAACTACATTCATAGTTAAAAAGATAATTTAATCAACTATTTAAATTCATATAAATTATTGCAGACTTAACTATTCAGCATTCTTTTTGTAGGCTGCGATGGAAAGTAATGGAAGAAACAAATAGAAATCATGTGCTCGGAGGTGAGAGATGTTGAAGAGACAGAGAAGCTAGACTCGTGCTAACTCGTTGTTTTTCTTTCATACATTCAAAATAATTTAACTACAATAATAACGACATCTCAAAAATTAATTTGTTAAAAATTATTGAAACTCAGTTATAACAAAACATTTTATAATAAAACATTTTTAAAAAATTTTAATGTTTATTACTTTAGATATCAAGGTGAATGTGCCTATAAATGCCATGCTACGCGAGCGCGCGCGAGGGTGTGTGTACAGGGTGTTTCAGACCTAACGCATCACCTAATGACAAATTCCCGAAATTATTCTGGGACGAAAAAGTTCTAATAAAACGTCAAAGCTATCGTAGTTTTTGAATTATTGTAATCATTTAAATCTAACAAATTATACCATCTAAAAGGAAAATGTTAAAAAAGTATCATTTTTGATGTATGTCTATAAGGTTCTAAATAGATCTTGGAAAATTATATTAGGATCTTCGGAATCACATGAGCATTAAAAAATACATTAATGAAAGTACTTCCCATCACTTGTAAAACGCTACGAATTAATTCCAACACCTAATAATAATTATAATAATTATATTATTATTATTATATTATTATTATTTATTATTATTTATTATTATTATTATTTTATTATATTATATTATTATTTTTTTAGAAAATTATATTAGAGTCCTATTTAGATCCTCAAAAAATAAGAAATAACAATTGTTTGTCCGAGAAATGGTAGGAACATTGATAGAACAAGATAATTTGTTCAATATTTCAATAATTTTCTGTAAAGTTGATAGTATTTGAATAAAAAATTATTGAAAACCAATATTCGGCGATTTTTAGTAATTAATAGGGAGGTTTTTGCAATAGCGTGAATGCAGATATAGTGAACGCTAAAGTCACGTTATCTTTTTTTTAAGTAGTTGTTAAGAATAAGATAATCTGATAATCTTTAGCGTTCACCGTATTTAGATAAACGGTATTACAAAAACTCCCTAATTATTAAAAGTCCCCGAATATTGATTTTCAATAATTTTTTACTCAAATACTTGAACAGCACTTGCTTTTTTTCTGTAAAGTTGATAATATTCGAGTAAATTTTTTATACTGATCGTATAACGAAAGATACGTAAAAATGAAAAATTAATTAAGTTATTAATTACATAAACTATAGTTCCGAAAGTAGGAATAGCATGAATTGCGTTATTTGCATAAAAATATTTATTAGCATTGCTTTTTATGACTCCTGTAATACCGTTCGAAGTATAAGCGAGTATTATCAAGCGAGAGAAACATTTTACGATAAACAAAAATAATTGCCGTTCGTAATTATCGCGAAATAAACAAATACTGTTTTCCATTGCGTTTTGATTCCAAATGAATAAACCGTACAAAATTATAATTATCTGTTCCGTGATATACGATTGTCATCTCGATCATTTTATGAATAATCAATCGTGCAAGCCAATAATCATATACTGTGAGTATTCATAAAGTAAAATTCGTATTATCTAGCATTTGCCGCGATCATGTTTCAAAAAGAAATATGAAAAATAAAAGCACGCAACGCTATCTGATTACAGGGTTCGATCGCATTTGAGAGCTAAAGTTATATAAAATATACATATATTAATAAAAAAAGATAAAAGGGATATTTAGTACTTATTATTTTAAATAAGTTCGCCGGACGACAATGACGCCGAGCGACGCCAGGCGAAGACGAAAATATATACACTTAGCGTATATATATTTTTTTAAAGAAGTTTTTTAAAAACCATTTTAAATATTATCTTTATGATGCAACACTAAGTGCAAAAAAAAATCTTCATTTTTGGATGTATAAAATATATTTTAATCTGAATTCTCTTAATTACGATGATTAAATGGTTACAAGTAGAGTGATACTATTTGACTGTTAACCTTTGTCCACGATACTAGAAATCGCTCCGAAATCTAAAACACAGAAAGAAATAATAAGAAATATCAAATCACATTTGATAATTTGGTCACATAACCAATGAACTTTCTCCGTCCAAGGTCTCGGATGGATTTCTATATCGGACACAAAAAGTTAAGAACATAAACACTTGCATAACGCATAACGTATATAATGTATAAAAAAATGAACCTTCCTTTATTTTTTTTCTTTCCATGAAATAAAGAACTGTGATTTTCATATGCCTTATACATTATACTTTATACAAGAGTCTGTGCTCTTGGCTTTAAGCTATATCAGTATTGAAATCATCAATATTTATATTCTAACTAAATTCACATGTGACTCTTCGACCTTCGTTAAATATTTCTCGACGGTATAGATATTTACATATTTAATAATATACAGTCTGAGATAAGTGTGCAGACATAAGTGTACTGCAAAGGAATTGCTAAGTAATTGGATACAACATTATAATAATTTAAAAAATAACAAATTCCGATGCAAGATTTGTTCTTATACTACAAACTATACATTAAAATTAAAAGTGTACTTATTTCGTGCTCATAAAATATTTCATGATGAAGATAATTCGCAAAAACGGTCTAATATGGTGTTATTTCATAGAAGAAGAAAAACACTTTAAAATGTAAGATTTGTGATTTCTTTTGAACGGATATCTTGTAAAGGAGTTACTCGTACTCTATCAATTTTCATATACAACGAAGTTACGCTCAAAATTCGATATTATTCAACTAATATCAAAACATTTCTGAAATATAATACATGTCATGTCATATTTATGGAATCGTATGTCTTCTAAGGTTAATTTTGGGAGCGAAGCAAAGAAAAAACCATGTTCGCTGCGATTTTTGAAAATGGGTGTTAACCAGTACTTTCTTTTTTAATAATTATATATTAGCAATGGCAACGGTTATACATCACCTCCGAATTTCTATTGCAACTGTAGCTGCTACTATACGGATTCTTTTACATACTCGATATATTCTCATTTTCGTAATCCATTTTTATTAAAATGAATTAAAAGCAAGCAAAAATGAATGAGTGTCTTCGTTAATTTAAAGCCAGCAAAGGTACGCTCCATGAAAAGGAAGCAAGAGGAAAGTGAACAGCTGCTTTAATTGTGAAGTGGGAATATTAAAGAAATTTCTTTAATATCAGCGTATCTTTTGATATGAGACAATTTTTAACGCTGGATTCTAACGGTCATATCAGAAGAATTGTCATGACAAAGATACTCTTGATAGTTCGTCATTACTTTTCGAAAGGCAACGATAAAACCTGGATGGATTTTTGAACCTGGATTTTTGGCATAGAGAGCAGCCACATCGTTCTCTATGTCATGATCGCTACGATTGCTTTCTTTCAAACATATCATAGATACATATATACATATATATATATATATATATATACATGCATATATACAATAGAAATATTAAACTTTCTCTGTACAGTTTTTACAGTTTTGCATTGTAATATAAATTATTATCTCATGATCAATAAAAATGGAATTTTTAAAAAAATATTGTCATTATTATTGTTAAAATATCTTAATGTTAATTCAATTATAATAAACATCTAATATTTAAAAATTAGAAAATGTAAATACAACGTCATCATATAAATAATTATTGATACTAAAGATTTATTTGATTCCCAGTAATTCATATCCGATATCCATATGCCTACATATACATATATAATAAACAAATATTTATAATAAACATAGTATAATGTATATTCTCTCTCTCTCTCTCTCTCTCTCTCATAAATTGTATGACTATCTATTTAATTAAAATTATTTTTCTAGAGATGTATAATTTTAGCTAATTAAATAGGGACTATCAAGGGCACCAATACCTGCAACTATTCCGCCTTCATCCTCACTCGATAATTTAGTTCTTAGAATATGTCCAACTTGTTTATTTAACATTATCTCATTGCTATCCCTAGAAATATTATTCAAATATTATTAATGTCATTTATTTATTAATAAAGAATATGAATATAATCAAAATGCAAGTCATCCCATCTGTATTTACCCTACTATTACGCCATATATGCCAAGTTCTGTTATAACATCTGATAGATCAATATCATCTTCTGAAGATGATTCTTCAGCGGCACGTACAAAATAATTTTTCTGTAAAGGAGGATAAAGACGATCCATGAGAATCCATGCCGTTCTTTCTTGCGATTCTTTCAGTGAATTTAACCACGATTTTATACTTTCATTATATATGTTATTTCCTCCTCCTTCCCTTTGCGGTTTGAGAACAAACTTGTATGGTTCGTTTATACCCATTTCTACTGCTTTTTCTCCATCATCATTCTATTACAATAAATATATTATTTTGGATTTGAATTGCTAGAAGTTATTCATATAATTGTTAATTATATAAGCATTATGATAAAATAATGAATAGATTATTTACAAAATCTAATGTATATAGACCAGTAAATATTTCTTGCACTTTAACAACAGCAGCATCATCTTTTAGAAATTTTTTCAATACAGTAGGTTGAGCTAAAGATTGTTGTACCTAAAAAGATAATTTTCAAAATTAAAATATTTTACAAACTTTAATTATAGCGAATATATGTGTGTGTGTGTGTGTGTGTGTGTGTGTGTGTGTGTGTGAATTTATTCTATCTGTAATAAGTATGATAAAAATTAAATGTTCTTGTTAATTATTCCAATTTCTTTAATTATTCAATTTTCTGTTAATTATTCCAATACTTCATACAGTTTTTGTACAGATAACAAAAAAATTTAATTTGCTATATATTACTATTTAGACAAATAAAAATTAAAATGATTTACATACTTTTTTAGTACCTGCTAAGTGATACTGTACTGATGGACACTTTATTGCACGAGAACACTCTATTAACAATCTCATATCCCATTCCTTTTCTGTAGGATAAGCTTCAAGTTCATAACCTGAACGATAGTAAACAACAGCTACTACCATATTTGAACTAAAACAATTCAAATGTTTCAATAATTCAACATTTCAAATATCTGTATTTTTTATTCAGTATTTATTTCTATATTTGCAAAAACTTGAAAAAAATTCTCTTTTAAAATATTTTGTATAAATTTTAATTTAATTTATAACATAAATTGTAATTAAGATTTCAACTTACACAATTAATTCTTTATTTGGTCCCAATTTCACTCCCTCCGATACTAAATTTGTTAAACTTTTTCTAATAATCTTAATTTTAGGACATAATTGACGAATTTGAAATTCATGAAACCTTTGATCGCTTATATTATAAGTTATATCTTCAACAATAAACAACATAACAGCTCTAAAACAATTTGTTTATTAGTCTTATTTCTAGAATGTAACAACCAGAATAAAATCTGCTCTATCACTCAACTTACTCTGAATTATTATACAATTCCCATGCGAATATTAATCCTTTGCAAAATCCAATAAGCGCATTATTTTCTGGAATCTTATCAATAATCAATATTAATAAACTGTAAAATATTTTCAAAATATTACAGCATCAAGAAAACGATAGAATATTCTTTTAGCTGAACTTCTTGCACTGTTTATCTTCCATCCTTTTTTTCACATTGGAGTGAATAAGAGAAAAATAAAAAACTCTGCAAGAAGTCCAGTTAAAAAGAACAGATTTACTAAAAAATTTTAGCATATTACAAAAATCAAACATATAAATGACTATATCTTAAAAAATAATATTAGGTGTTGGAATTAATTCGTAGCGTTTTTTAATGAAAGAATGTTATTTATTTCACATGAGCATTAAAAAATACATTAATGAAAGTACTTCCCATCACTTGTAAAACGCTACGAATTAATTCCAACACCTAATAATAATAATGAACAATTAATTTACTTGTTCGCACGCTTTCTTCTTATATCCCAATTCTTCTAATATATATCTAAAAATAAATATGTTTTTATTAAAAAAATTTAAATAAAAGACTTTTCAAATAATAATATTTCTTCTTAATAAAATTTTTCACATTAAACTTACTTATGATATTCGGATGTAATTGTAGCTAAGGCCGCAAAACTAGCTGCTATTGTATTTATTTCTACTTGCTTTATCTTACAGTCATCGTGTAACAAATAATCTGATCTCAATAGTCCAAGACTTATACTCTATATAACAGGAAAATCTTCTCTTGTATTTGTGCACAATGATCAACTGCGTTGAATTTTTTATTGATGTCTAGATATTAACCTAAACATTATTATTTAATATCACATACCTGGCTAAAACCTTTTTCATATACTGTCTCATATATGTGGAATAGTTTTGCTGTAAATGGATCAGCTTGGATTGTGCTAAATCAAATAATATAACTCTACAATAAGAAAAGTTCCATTATGATTATATCTAATAACAATACCTTTTTAAGCTGTTTGTAAGAAATTCCTTATCATGAGCAACTTTATGAATAAGTTCGTTTAATATAGTTTGTACATTGTTTACAGTTAAAAAAGGCTTTTCAGGAAAGCTCGATGGTAACAATGTAACAGGTAGTAGTTGTACCTGGTCCTTATTAAAATTCGTCTTGGACCGCATAGATATCCCTAAGTAATAACATAAGAACTCATCACATAAATCTAAATGCATCATCTGAATCATTGCAATTATTTTATATTTGTATCATATCCTTGAATTATGTATGCTTAAAATTATATAAAATAGCCATCAGGTTTATTTTTATGACTTGCAAGTTTTATCAAGAATGAGCAAGAGTATAAATATAATCATACATTTGATTATCAGCAATTTATTTCTTATCAGTCAAAAAAACATAATTACCATGCATAAGCGCCCAGTCCTTCGCTTTATCTACACTTTCTTTCAACTTCTCCTCCGAGAGAGGAAGTTCGATACAGGGTTCTAATTGACAGGTGCTCATGGCAAATCCAAAATCAAATTGGTCAACAATTAAGTCAATCAAAACTATCCAAAGAACCTCGACAAACGATAGTGGCCATATGGGTCAGCTGATAATCAGCAGCTGATTCTCCTTTTTCGTAGAAAGACTACAATCAGAGTGACGTCATACGAGTATAACTTGTGATTGGTCCGCCATGTTTTAACCATTCCCTCCAGTTTTTAAATGTATTATTTTCTAAATTTTGAATTCATGCTAAAAAATGCTC
>NW_011627357.1:918155-940278 GCF_000204515.1 Acromyrmex echinatior | reverse complement strand
TATATAATAACAAATTTTTCAGAAAGCATACTTAGTTCTTTAAAATCTCGTTATTATCAAGTTTCGATTTATCTTGAACAGTTGGTACCCCGAGATACTTTTGTATTCATACATATAAAAAATTACAATGATGCATGTATTTTATTACTATTAAATATATTCCTTCGTAATCATCATTCCATAAGGAAATCATTTTATCTTTTTATTTTTAATAAGAGATGATTTGTAGTAATGTGTGGCAGAACATATAATTTCCTCGCAAATTTTGATATTATATTAAAAATGCAATAAAAATGTAATTAAGATGCTACCAAAATTATTTCTATCATAAGTGGTCTGAAAGATTTGGAATTCACATCCTTCTGTAATAAGACCGCTGGTGTTTGACGGATTGCTTAACTTTTTTTTGCGAATGGATCTTATGAATTTGACGTGGAATCAGAATACATCAAGTTCGCTTTTCTATGAAGATTTTTTTCTTCTTTGTATCGGAAACTAACCTTATCAACGTGGAGGGACCTTGATCAAATTATCGGGATAATTATCTTAAATGCGATGAAATTCTTGTCGTAAATGTATTAATGACTTTTTATCACGATATTAATAAGTTTTATAATATAATCGCAAGTTAATAATTAATAGTAAGTACGATCTAATTGTTGTTAATATTTTCATTCTACATTTATCAATATTTCATTAAACATTGGTTTAGAAAATTTGTGTTATCGTATGTATTTTCGACATTTTCGTATAATACCTCATTACTAAATTTTATTGATTGTGGTCCTATAATATAATTCTTATTATATTTCGAACAACATTTTTTTTTATACATTGTAAATAATTATTGTATTATTAAAGGATTACAATAAAAGATAATATTAAAAAGCTATGCAATGTAATTGTTAATTATTTTATTGTCTTTCGCTAATCATAATGCAATATGATTTTAGCGAAATATAATAACTTCGCGCCGCGACGGACGCTCGCAGCGCCGCAACCAACGCTCGCAACGCCACAAGCATTTTACGGTTACAAGTTTTGGGCCGTTATGTCCTCTCAAGTTTTTCTCTGGCAGTAGTTTAGAAATCTAGTAACTTTAACCTTACGGCGATAGGAACGCCACTCAACGGGTTACCTTACTTTTCACGCCTGCGCATTGCCGCGTACTTCGCAGTTTTTGTAGTGATTTTCACGCGTGCGCGCGGTGCATGTGATTTGTGCGTGCGCGTGTAACTGTGTATGTGTACGAGCGAGTCGAAGGTTACCGACCAAAGTACTCGCGAGAGGAGACGATACTTGGTGTGCGGCGACAGCTAGTAAGTAGTAATTTCTCCGAGGAAGGAATTTTCCAGTGACAGCGGTACGGAAGACAGCGCGTGGACACAACGAAGGAAACAATGTCCAGTACGGGAAACGGCGGCGGTGATGCCGCCGGCGGCAGCGGTAACGGCGGCGGTTGCTGCTCGACGATCATAAAGAAGCTTGGCCTGCGACCGGTCACGCGGTGCAACATCGCCAAGTTTTATGCGCCGGCATTCGGCGCCCTCTCGTACACCTCGATGTCCATCAATGTCATGAACCCGAGCCTCGTCGTCAAGTAAGTCTCCACTTCGTTCAATTCAACACGACGATGACGAGTCCTCTTCTGTCGTCTCTTATTACGTAACTCTATGCAATTTGAATATTACGATAGAAGAATGTATCTTAGATTTTAAATTTTAATGAGTCGCAGAAGATAAATGATGTGAATTAAAAGAGAGATTATAAATAGTACTATTTCTTTTTGTTCAGAGTATTCCCAAAGAAAGACATTACGAATTTCTTACTGGCTGGGACTTTGATTGGTACTGGATCATACATCTACACACGTGAACATATGAAGGCTGCACCACAATCTGTGAGAATTCTATACAGGTAAGATCCCATACTGGTAATATGTACAGTAAGTCTCACAAGAATGTATATATCATAAATGCTTTTCATTTGATAACACAACTAGGTACATCTATTTTTTTCGACATTCAGTAACAAAGACACTTGTGTCAATTTGTGTTGCTAAATGGAAAGCATGTATTGTTGTCAGAAGTGGGATTCAAATCTATGCCTTTAGAAATGATCAGAAAGCCCCAAACTCGGTGTTGAACCGAGTTCAGGTATGAGCCTTGAGTCTAGCGTCTTAGGGCGCATTCACACCTTGATGAAAAAGCAGAAAGTGGAAAAGCAATGGTCAATCAGAACTCGCACTGGTAGTAAGTAGTACAAAAAGCCGAAATTGTAGACTACCAGTTAGAGTTCTGCTTGCTGCTGTTCCACTTTCTGCTTTTCCATCAAGGTGTGAATACACCCTTAGATCACTCGGCCAATAATATTGTTGTTATTATATTTTAATTAATTTCACTGCTTAGAAGTTAAAAAATTATGAGCTTGGACTGGCTGGTGTAGTCTCCTAATACAAATCAATTCATTTAAAAAATATTGAGCATTATGAAAAGCTTTATGAAAAGGAAGCTTCATGAAAGATGTACAAAATTATTAATCACTAAATGCCAAAAAAGATTGATGTCATTTTCCGTCATTAAACAAAAAGCACGCAATGAAGACAATACTCAATGATGTAATAAGCTATTGGATTGTACTTTAAAGTGATATACACTTTTTTTAAAATTCTCATCTTGTGCAGATGTATATATTCTTTTGTGAGACAAATTGTACACATTCCTTTTGGAATTGTTTCTTATTTTCGTCGCATTTACTTTTCAGTGCCACTGGCGCAGTATTATTGAGCTTGGGATCGGTCTTACTGTGGGCAGTGATACGTTCCATAGTCCCGCCAAGTCCAGTCTGCTGTACATTAGCTGGCATCGGCACTGGAGTGGCATTTTTGAAAGTCGGCTCCAGTTATCTCGAATTTGTGGACGGGCAAATAGCGAAAAAGTAGGCTGTTTCTATATGCTTTCTGTTCTTTTCTTTCCCATCTTGGATTTTTATCGCGAATTGTTGCGGAATGAAATTGTACTACATGGCAAGGGACACAGCACTTTTTGTCTGTTACATTTTGAATGCGACTCCCAAATCGACGAGTCTTGTGGAATTTTCGTTTCATACGACAAGAGATTACGGAGAGCGATTCAATACTTGATCCATCGGATTCCTGAAATTTTTTCGAATGCAAATTATATGTAAGTAATGTTTTTTTCACTGCGAGTTTTATATACGCGCATTTTTTTTTTCCAAAAAAGACAGAATAAAGATATGAATGAATATTCGAGTGCTTTCCATTTGGTAGCACAAATCGACACAAATGTCGTTTTGTCTTTGTTATCCATTGTATGTAAAAAAAGATGGAGGAATGATGGTCTGTGTCGATTTGTATCATTAAATGGAAAGCATCCGTCGTATTAATTCCAAAAATGTGAATTGTCGTATCGCACAAAAATGTGATATCGGCGATTCTAGCGTTGAAGAAGGCTTTACTGGCAGCGAAGTGGTCATAAACAGTCGTGCGCTTTTCTCTTCGCTCGTCATTCACGCATCGCCGGCACGGTAAACGGCATTTTATAAATTGTTCCTTAAGATATATATTGCACGCACTTTGGGAACTCAAACGAGACAACCCTCGTAATCTCGTGTTTATGGAAACCGGGAAGTATGAGCATCATATGTTATCGACAACGTGTTTTGTAAGCTGCATAAGAATGCATCATCATATGTAGATAACTGTCACCATAAATATATGAATATACGAATTGTGACACGATAGAAAAAAAAAGAAATGAAACGATCTCCTCACCTGCCTGAAATCCATCGATGTCTATTTTGCATTTCTAATTTTTATTCTAAACTAACAATAACTATATGTATACATTGCTAATATTTAAATTTTTATACTTAATATTACGTATGCTATAAAATTCTAACAATAGCAACATGATCAATGAGACAAAAACACTGTTACACTACATTAACCTTGGGAATTTAAAATTTATCGCTTCATTGCATAAATGTGCACACAGAAAAATAATTTACTGTTAAAAAAAGTAATGACTCAAGTTACTTTTTTCTTCTAAGTGATCGTTATCTTTACAAAGATAATAATCTTAGAATATAATTCATAAAATTTAAAATATACTTATTACTGCAAAATTTAAAAAGTATGTATTCAAAACAAAAACTTTTTTCTTTTAAAGAATATTATAAAATATTATTGTAGAAGCGATATAATGTAATAAGCGCAATTTGTTTTAATTGAATAACCATTATTGAAGTATAAATCTCTTATTTTAGATTCAGAATATATTTTGAATAAATTTGATACTTATGATGAACTTATGCTAGATATGATTTGCGGATATATAAAACAATTGTAAAACAAATAATTTTTAAATACAGTATATATTTTTCTGTGTGTAGAAAATATTTAAATGACGCATAATGGTTTAAAAAATGAACGTCTCAGTCGTTTAATAATTAAAATAACTCGAAGGTGTATGCAACAATGGAAAATTTGTTAGAACTTATTTTCTTGAGACGTTGTCTCGCTGAAACGCGTCTGTTTCTTCAAAACTATTATCATTTATTTACGCGTGTTAATGCACCCTTGTATGATTATGGCGAGCATCGAACCTGATAAAAGGAGGTCTCAAAACAATACAAATAAACGCAGAGTGACTGGCCGCGATACGATACTTTGTACGAAGCGCGAGTTAATCTCACTGTCGTTCGATTCTCAATGCTCGTAAGTAACGCGAGAAAATTTTCATTAAAGTTTGAATTAATTAAACTTATTTATGACAATAAACAACGAAACTGCGTAAGTATCGCTACTTTCAAAATCGCGTGAGAAACTCATGATATGAATTTTGAGATCGCTCTTTGCGATCATGAAGGATTAAATTAAACGCGATTAATTTACGGAGACTCGAATCTTGATATCTCATTCTGCGCAACGCATTGCATTCGATACGTCCTCTATAACCGCAAAAATACGATAATTTATCTTGTTAAGACGACGCTCCGTATGTCGAGAGTTGCAGACGGAGACGTATGGGAGCTTTTTATGGAGGGTTTATATACAGGGTGTCCAAGAAATTTATTTACGCCAGTATACTTTTCATCAATTTTGAATAAATTTTCATATCTTTAAAAACAGAATTTTCAAAGATATGAAAAAGTATTCAAGAGAAAGAATTCTATTTTCGGTCGGAGCGGATCTTGGTCCTCAATAATTTGTATATGATTATATTATTAGGTAAGCATTAAGATCAGCTTCGACGGAATTTCTCCTTCTTTTTTTTATTTCATTAATTTTTATTAGTTTAATTTTAATTTTAATTTTTAATTCTAATTTCTATTTATAAAAGTATTGTGATAGCGTTTTAGCAAACGATCGAAAATAAAGAATGACTTTTTTTGGGAACTAAGCTGAACAGATAAAGCTTTACTTTTTTTTTTACTTTAGAAGACAGGGACACCCTATGTAATCGCAAATGTTGGTCGATGCATAGTGTAGTGTGCTTCTTTGCGTGGCTTGTTCGCGGCCACTATTGTTTCGTCGCATCACAATAATGACACGGCATGCTTTCCAACAATAACCGCTCTCAACGCGAAATCCAGATGACGTTTACGAAAGTGTTTTTGCCTTGTGGAGAAGTGTTTGAAAAGTGTATTTTATATGCGCTTCAAGTGATTTATTTTTACTACAATCACTTTCCAATCGCGAGGATAAACTCTCACTAGTCTTGAAATAATATCAAGTCTCAAATATTCCTTTTTAGTGTAAAAATAATAAACATTTTATTAATTTTTTTACAAAAATATAAGGAAACGTAAAATTTAGGAAATTACAGAGCCTAAAAGATCTGCTAAAAAACTTCGCATTTCCCATTAGGCATAAAAAAATATGACACAGTTGTAAAAAATATCTGTGGTAATTTATTAAAAATTCTTACTATAAATGCGCGTGGCCTGTTTGGATTCGTTGAATAATTAGGAAATTGATGGATTGGCTCTCGTCGTAATGAAGAGCTCAGCATCTTTTTTTTTGTATTACTATCAAGAATTATTTTAACTCTGGAGAACGCCTTCATGTTCTATCAATAAATACTTTAGATACTAGAGTATCTAAGTCTTGAAGACATTTAAATAATCATGCACTACGGATTAACTTATTCTCTATTACGTAATCTAAAAAAATAAACTCGGATACGTTATATCGGCGCGGAAACGCTTTTTTTCTGATCGCGACTTTGAGAGAAATTTTTCAGGATGTTTGTCGCGATAAGTCAGCGAAAAGATCGGAAATCCGGAAAGTTTGTTCCGTACGTCACGCCGTTCCCAGTCAAAGTAGCAATGAAAGATATTGTCTTATCGAACATAGTGAGTTTCTCGCTATTTGCACAATGTCCATCAGAAATATCCATCTGATCGTATAGTCACGCATTAAAAAAATCAAGTCAACGCTGATCTTCCTCTCATTTTAATATTTCATTTCCTTTGCTAAATGATTAAAAAAAAAATGCGAAAAGAGTCCCCTGAGTAAAGGCATTGTTGCCATCTCGAGAGCTTTGAGTTTCCCGAGAGATCTTTGTTGACGCTGAAATCTCTACTGAAGAGAATTCAGTCGTAGAGATTGGAACGTACGGGAACCTAAAGATCGGTCCCCTAACTGCGCTGAGGATGTAATGGACTGGTCTCGTTTATATTATTCCTCTGTACCATCGTCGACGGTGTCGTCGAGGACGAAAGGGCATTAGAGAGGACCTCGGCAATGCTGTCGGTTACTTTGTCGATCATCCCTGTGACTACGTCATGCTTGTGATTGTGATCATGATCATGATCATGTTCCTCTTCTATCTCCGTATGGTTGGAATGGCAATCATGCGAGTGTCCATGGCCACCATGTGAATGTCCGTGACCACTGCCATCATGTGAGTGGGAATGGGCAGCTGTAGACAGAAAGCGTAGATGTTTGAGATTTCACGCGATTTTTAAAGCACGCGAGGGGATCTGTAAAAAGAACTGGCGGTTCATTTTGCGAAGGTATACCTCTCCGATTGTGAAGATGAATTAGAATAATTGAACTATTTGTGTTCACATATGTACTGAATTTTGCAAAATTTTTGTAAGTTAGAAGAGATAGATTCTTCTATTTCTATTTCTTTTTCTCTATTTTACGTTTATTATTAATTACATTATTAGAAGAAGAAACAATTGAATTTTCAAATCTCGATTTTTTAAATAATAAGTTATTTAACTTCGTTATTTGACTCTGTTAATACATTTTGGAAATACATTTCTGGAAATACATTTTCTGAATTTATTTTAATTTATTTTTATGAGATAATTTGGTAACAATAAGAGATGAGTTTTTAGCTTAAGAGAAGGATAGTTCGTCGTAAAGTCACAGTAATGTTTAACGTTATTAGGTTTAAGATTTTATTAATTACTGGAGCTAATAACAATGAATTATAAAATTTCCTTTGAAATGTTATATTTCGCGACAAAGTTATATCATAACTTGAGCGTGTGTATGTTACGCATCCGATCATGCACCATCCGTTTCCATGTCATTGCTCATCGAGCTCTCCGTAATTAATTTCTGCGTGTGTGTGTGTGTGCATATATACATACGAAATTCTCCAAACGGCACTCAAACACTTGACGGCAATTTTGTCATCACGAAATACGTCAAATGGTTGAGAAAGCCGTCGAAAGTCGGTCGGATCGTCCATCGACCTAACCGTCCTGGGTCATTGCCATGGGTGGAGAGAAAGCCTTGGGACTATAACCAGATCCCTTATGAGATCAAGATTCGCTTGTCTGTTGTCAACATGACAGTGTTCATACGTCATTCCAGCACTACACGTGAAACCTGTGTGTGCCTTGGAAGAAGTGGGTTGTTTCCGTATGCAATTTGCCAATCATGTGGTAGCCGACGCGACTTGTGTAAAAGTTCATGTTTCGCATAGACACGAGTAAGAATAACGAGCTCGTATTTTACGTAGGATAAATGCTCCAATAAATCATTTAATGAATAGAAAGCATATAATCTAATTTCTTTGTATTATAATATTTTGCGTTCTTATACGTACTTCTTATACGTATGACATTATAAAATATCCGAACTAATAAATACTTCATATGCGCTATTTTATCATATTTTAATAACAATTATACTCTATTAATATTCCTAAAACTCGTATTAGACTAGAGATTGAAATTGAAACTAAATTTGACTTTAGTAAAGTTCACTAAACTTGATATTGGTTTTCTTTCTTCTAATTGGTTAATTTCAATCTCAATCTCAATATCTAGTTTAACGGGTTTTAGATTTTTTTTCATTTGTGTACTTTTATGATATTGTTTCGCAAGATTAAAATTTGTTAATGCATCTAGTTTCTTGCGTCATTCAGCTTTAGAATTGAAGTGGAACATTGCACCTACGATATCTCTCGATTTCGCGAACCTTTCGTACTCTTGCGAGAAGGTCAAGATGTAATTACGATTGCGTAACAGACGATCTGCAGAGATATTACGCTCCATCTTTTCCACCTGTTGTTACTTTCTCGACGAAATGACACTCATACAATTTCTTTAATGTTATTGGATGCAAAGTAATAATGTATACCGCACGCGTGCAAATAACCGATCACATCAGTGATATTATAATTAAGTCTCGACTTCGTTGGAGATGTTAAGAATTAATGAAATGTGTTACTGAACGAAAACGTTCCTATAAGATCTTTGCTTTTCCTACTTCAATTCAACCCTGATAAATGTTGTTCACCTGCTTATTATCTAATCTTTAAAAATATTAGGTGCTAAATAAACATCTAATACAATATTTACTATTGAATAGTCAGAGTCAGAGCAATCTGGAATAAAAGAAGCAGAGTCTCTCGTCATAGAAATTCTCACTTAGTAACTCATTTCATTAATTCCGAACATTTTCGACGGAGATTTAATTTTTAAAAGTGGAGGCGAATACTCTTGATTATGAAAAAAAGAATGAAATAATTTTTAAGTGAATTTGAATTAGAAACATTTCACGATTAGCACGAATTATTTTTTGCTTCTACTGGCATTATGAATCCGTCAATTTTATTCAGTCACTAACCGTATTCTGGAATCATGATAGTAGCATAAACTATCAGAAGTAAACAGCTGTTATCAGCTGGTATTCTGTGTCAACAAATAATTTAATTCTACACAGTATATACATATATATATATACACATATCTGCCTGATTCGTATATCAATTTTTTTTTTAACAAACGTTTAAAACGTCTAGATAAGATTTATTTTCGCGGCAAGCGAAAAGTTCGTTAAGTTCTGAACAAATGAGCATTGCACGAGAATTTCTATGACGAGGAACCCTGCTTCTCTTACTCCAATTTGTCCTGACCCTGACTTTTCAGCTTGTAGCTCGTCGGTTTAAGACAAATCGATAGATTAGATAAGTACCGAAGAACCAACACGTGAAGTGTATCAAGGACGTACCTGTAATAGGTTTGCACCGAGATGTGCGATTCTGAAAATTTTAATTGTAAGAATATCGAATATCCTTGATGGAACAATCACGACGGGTGATTCTGAAAATTTTAATTCAGCCCATACAGTACAGGAGCTTGCAGCAACATTACTGTAATATTTGCAATGTTGCTGCAAACTTATGTGCTGTATTTAAAGCCGAAAATGACTGAATTTGATGGTAATTTACTCGATACATTACGATAAATTAGTCAATAATTTTTGAAATCTGGTAAAATGATAATTTTAAAAAATGATAAAATAATTAGATGTAAAGCATTTAGCCATTTTAAAAAGACTTTAACTCATATTTTCATTTTAATAACACATATTGCCAATATGTTATCAATATGTTGTCAATATCTTTTTCTAATTCTAAAATTAGAAAAAGTTAGAGACTAAGTTAAACTGAAATTAAAGTTAAATCTTACATTTGTAAAATCGGATCTGATATCTCCATTATATGATTGCCTAAAGATAACAGTTACCAAAAGATTCATCAATGATATTCATTTATAAATACTTTTGATAATTTTTAATCTTTAGAGAACTATAATGACACTATATTGAAAACGGACTTTAGCATCGATTTTACGTATAGGTTTAGCGAATGATTCTGTTATTATTTTATCAGCGATTTATATTCTTGCTGAGAATATTAGAAGAATGTTGTTTTATCTTATGCATCAATATCAAGAAAGCAAATAAGACCTAGTTGTGTAAAACTATAAAAAACAACAAATTTTATCAAAATTACTAAATTTTATCGCAATTTTACCCTAAGTAATTATCAAATTAAATTTATTG
This sequence comes from Acromyrmex echinatior, assembly GCF_000204515.1. Next base: position 929,939 of record NW_011627357.1, on the reverse strand, counting down.
TAACGTTTATAAACGTTACTTTTACATCTCTAGATGACAATCGACAACATTTAGTAAGCTTCGTTCGAATTAAATTATACGTTTAGATTTTATCAATAGCCCTATTATTCTATCAACGATTCTTCTTAGAAATATTAGAAGAATGTTGTTTTATTTTACACATAAGTATGAAAATACAATCTATTTGTACATAAAATTATAAAGACAATAAATTTTATCAAAATTACCAATAAATTACTATTTTACTGTAATTTTACCGTAAGTAATTAGAGTTTTTGCAATAAATACGCGGTGAACGCTAAAGTTACATTATCCTTTTCTTAATTAGTTATTAAGAAGAAAATAACCTGACTTTAGCATTCACCGTATCTGGATAAACGATATTGCAAAAACTCCCTGTATTATCAAATTAAATTTAACGGTAATTTTACATGAGAAGAATTCTAAAATGTACTCTAGCTGTACATAAGAAGAATGTTAAATATCTACGATTGAGAAGCCACGATGAGCGATTTGCTTTGTCGACATGTCCACCTAATAAAGATTATAGATTTTGAAACGCGATAATTCGCATATGAAATATTATACACTAATCTGAAGACAACCAGGAAAAATGTTTGAATTAGTCAAGATAAAACTGGTCTCTGTGAATAACAATGCGTACGCAAATTCGCGTCGAGGTAGTTGAGGAAGAGATAGCTTCCGGTGAATCCTAATGAAGCCGGGATGAACTTTCACCATACAATAATAAATTTGTGCGCGATTTCCCGTTTTGACACGCGGAAATTTACCGGTCACGCGAAAAGCAGAAGGGAAACGGAAACGCGCACTAAGCGACGCTACGAAGGTCATCGTTAGACTGACGATAATGCATTTATCCGGCATCAGCGGTATGTTGCGTCGCGATACGCTCCGGTGCATTTTGGAGACGCGGGGGATTCCCTTGTCTTCCGGGAAACGAACTCACTGGCGATCTGTAGACCCAGCATCAGCGTGAAGCCAATAATGATAGCGACTAGTTGCAGCAAGCCGCTCTTCTCGTTTGCCCTCTCTCGCGCCAGCACCTCAAAGAATACCACGTAAAGTAGGGTACCAGCTGCCATGCCCTGGAGTATGGTAGGTGTGGGTCCTAAATTATCGCTGTCGTTCTTGAAATGAGCGAGAACGAGTCCCACGGCGATCCCGATCGGCGTAACCATGGCAAAGATTAACAGATAGCCAAGGGTGGTCTTGGTCGACGCGCCAGCCACGTAGAGCTCCATTCCGACGCAGAAGGCAATCACCAGTTTGTGGGTCGCGATAGCAGCTGCCAGATATGCGACCGAACTAATAGATGGTTCCAGACCCACCGCTAAACCTTCGAATATCGCGTGAAAGGATAACGCGAGCACAGTCAGTAGTCCTTGTATTGAGGTGTTTTGCATCGTACCATGCTGATGATGATGGTCATGGGAATGATGATGATTGATCGAGTAGTTTAGTTCCGGAATTGCTAATTCTAGATCAGAATGTCTCCGAACAACCTTATGTTCTTCGTTCGATAACGCGACAGGCAGGACGAATATAGGCGGCAACACTTTGTCGTCCTTGCCTGCTTGATCGCGAGAATCATTGAGCTGGAGTTTCAGCCGGTTTGCCGGATCTTTACTGTCCTCGGCATCATTGGTGTCTTTCCACGCGGTGGACTTGGTCGTCGTGGACACGGTGGTGATCGAGCCATTCGACATCACCGACGAACTTGATGGACCTGTCTGATTGTTGTTGCATCTGCGCACCGACACTGTTCGGTAAAGTAATGCTTCCGAAGACTCGGGTTTGCCAGTAAGGGCGGCATGCACAGCTTCCTCGACCAAATAAACGAGGAAGAAACCACCGCAGAAAAGCAGCTCAGCCAGACCGAGGGAACCCAAATCGGGCAGTTGTTTATTCGACTGATGTGTCTCTACGCTAGCGCGAACTTCCGGTGCCAGATGTATGAACGTCGTGAACAGGAGCACGCCACCGCCGAAGCAGAGCAAGAGTGACGTCAAGAGACCCTGAAGACGATGCCGCGGTGCTTTGGAATCCGTTTTAGAATTTATATTCGCATTAAGTAGGATGCTCGGATTATTAATTTCTATGAACTCTTTGATTATTTTGGAATCAACTTTTTATGTAATATAAAATAAGTGATGTTCATAAGAAGTTGTAATGGTTTATTTAAAATTTACTTATTACTGTTATAAGCAAATGCATATATACGGCGTTTGCAGCTAAAAGAATCAAGATTAATTCCAAATTGATTCCAAATAGTCCAGAGAGTCTATAAATGCTGATTGTAAAATACCGAGCATCCTAAGAGCAGCTACTCCGGATTACAATTAATATTGATCGATCGACTATCATTAAATGAGTTAAATCAACTATTATTAAATATTTTTTGCAAATACGACTTCCCTATTTCTAACATAATCAAATATTATTTGTCTCGACTTTGTGCCATTTTAGATATATTTAAGATTACTCGTACAATAACACATTATACAGTATTTGAAATCAGAATAAGCCATACACTTAACGAAGATAAAATGGAACATAATCGATATTCGGGAATTAAAAATCGCTGAATTAAAAAACAATCTATACACAACGCAAGTAGAATTAATAGATCCAAGGATATTCACCGGTATCAAGAATATTCTACTGGATATCCTTGATTATATTTATTATTTTTTCCCGAATGTGACCTCGTAACATCTGCAGCGAGTCGATTCGATTGTAACTGGCACAAAGACGAGCTTTCCGGAGATGCTGCGAGTGGACCAGGTATCAGTGACTAGGATTTCTGATCGTTTCTCGGACGTACTTGCTTATTCGCCGCGGAGGCCGAATCAACGTGCGGCGAGGAAGCGTCGGATGTTGAAGTGGACGTGGAAGTGCTAGAATTGGAAGACATCGCCTGCTGACGTTTCTGAAGTTGTTTCTTGGCTCTGTAACGTCCCACCATCAATGGCAGCGTTCCCAATGCGAGGGAACCAAAGCCAAGACCGACCATCGCGCCGATCTTTGATATCAGAAGGATATTGGACGGATCTTGTCCGGACGTCGTGTCCTCCATTTCGTATGTCGTTAAATTAATACCGATAACAATATGACGAGGAAAGGAGCTTCGATCTTTATTTTTTCTCTTCTTCCTTCTCGAGAAGATTTTACGCCAGTAAGATCGATCACCGAAACGGTCACGTCAAGCACACGCGAACAAAATATCGGGAGTGAAATCCGCGCAAGACACCGACGTCGCGGTAGAATTTACGTCGTCACCACTTCACTACTTCTCGCGTGTTCCTGTCGGCGATGGGATTCATCTCAATCCTGCACTTTTTATCGAGGATGTCCCGTTCTCCAATTCATGAAGACTCTCTCGCGTGGATAATCGAGACGTTCGCGGTGATCTACCCGGAGCAAGACTTCGGACTGAACCTGATCGGGTTCTCCGCTGATCAGTCGTATCCTACGATTTTGAACGACACAAACGAATTACAAACGGCGTAAAGCTCCACGCGCCGCGACGGCCGATCGGACACTACTCCGGTCTCGATGGAAACTCGACTCGATCGGACCCCTCGGCCGCCGCCTCGTCGTCTTACATAGTCCGAACCGAACCGTTTCCTGCCCACTCCCGCGACCGCTACGCTCGTCCTTGTCCAACGATCATTCGCTAATGTGCGTACTCTTTCTGGCACCTGCACCACGACTGATCGTCTCTCATTCAATGGCGTAAAGACCGACGGTCCCGTTGGAGTTGCTCTCTTTCTTCTCATCGAAATGCACGCGAGGTCAATGGGGGAAAAAGAGAATGGAAACGCACACCAACGGAAGTATAAACGAAGAGGAAGAAAAAAATGAAAAAAAAAAAGGAAAAGAAGGTCAGGAGAGAAGGTAAAAGTGGAGAAAAAAATTAGGAAAGGAAGGATTTAAGCGAAAAAAGAGAAAAGCAAAGGAGATAAAAAAAGGGAAGGGAGAAAAGATAAAAGATGCTGAATTCCCACTTTGTCTTTACAGCGTAATTGTTGGGCGCGCTCAACAATTGTTACATCGTTGTAGTTATGTTGTGCTCCGACGAAGAGCAACGTACAATATATTTTCCCGTCGTCTTCGTGGGCGGTAGACGCGTTCGTGCGTGGGCGCGTGTACACGCGTGAATGAGAGAAGTTCGTTGGCGACGTGCAGAGGCACGCGTGCAGATACAGGCTATTCCACGTTCGCGCCCACAGTGCCATAAATAACATTCACATCTAATTCGTGAATTAGACCGCAAATAAATGAATCTGTCCTTGAGTAGTACCGGTATAACGAGAAGATTAAATAACGGAATGGAGGAAAGAGAAGATCTTTAAAAAGTCAACCTTCTAGATTTCTCACAGAGAGGATTTGAGATACAATTTTATAGAAACTAATAATTTCTTTTAACCGAGAGAAATTTTTTTTTCTATAGCATTGTGATATGGATGAGAAAATGTAAAAGTACTCGTCACTTTCAAAGCTTTGAATTTAACGATGTGGACCATCGAGACGATCACGCCTCCGTGATTATTTACTGGCGCTATGATACTTTCACCCTTTCGCGTGAAAAGCGAAAGGATAACACCACCGTGTTGGACGCTTCATTGAACGTCGTCGAAATCACGAAGTTCAAGCAGCCGTAAAATATTTCGTCTAATGTAATAAAACCGAGATCAACGATAAAGATGGCAACATCCTTCATCGTTACTTATATTGATAAAATGTCGCAAAAACAAAATGTCGCAATTTATAATCGCGCCGTTTACTTTCTTATGCATAGTTTAGATTTTTCATGATCATTGAGTTGTAAGTCATATACTGTTAAATCTACAATGTCAAATTTAACCCAATGTGAGTCGCCACTGCTCCTACTATAAATAAATTATTTTAGATTAAACGGTAATTAAATTTGACACTATATTGGGTGAGTTTTTTAACCAGAGACTACAAAATATCTGGAAAAATAAGCGTTGTACGAAAAAATGTTCCAAATGAACCCTCAATATTTTGGAGGGAGGGGGCGGGAAGTGGCTAACTTTTGCGGAATAGAATTGCTCCCTCAAAAATATTGAGGTTTATTTAGAACATTTTTTTCGTATATATTTATTTTTCCAGGTATTTTACAGTCTCTGGATAAAAAACCACCCAGTATAGTGTCAAATTGACACTGTATAATGTCAAATATAATGATTGTTTTAGTATAAAATAACGACATAATTGAGTAGAAGCAGTGGCGACTTACATTAAATAGAATTTGACACTACAGATTTAACGGTATATGAAGAATAACACGTAAGCAAAGAAATAATTTGTATGACTCATAAATAAGTAAACGTTGCAAACGGGAACCTTTTTCGTGTCTAATAACTGTCGTGTATTATTTTTCTGGTTATCGTCAAACAGTGTGAAAAAATTTTCACAAACAAACAAAATCAAACGTTACGGGAATAGTGCCGCGTGAATCATCAGGCAGGATGTCCTTTACATTTTGTGCCACATTCTCTTTCTCCCTCCATATCCCATTCTGCTATCTCTTGTGTGTACAGTTTGCACAATTTACAGTGCACGTCATTTCGAATATTAGTTTTAACAAAAGTTCTCCCTTTTAAAACTGCAAACTGTACACACATATTTATATATTGTGATAAGTTGGCTATTGATCAATGACAATAATTACTCACTAAGAATCGATAAGTGTCAGCTGTGTCGATAATCTTCGACCTCGGATATATGCTTGAAGTATTTTTTTCATTTCGGTGTATTTTAAATTTTTATTCACAGAATATTTCTTCGTTTCCTTTATTGTTTAGATGTACGTGTTTTTATCTAATTAAAGCGTATTTTTTAATTTTTAAGGTTTATCTAAATTCGGTTTGAAGAAAAGAGAAGATATTATATTTATATTAATAAAGAAATATTCGCATTTATTGAAAATTATTTCAACTAGGGATTTGAAAACTAAACTGATTGTTAATTACGAAACTAATCTTTCTTCAAACTTATCAACTACTTAGAAAAATTGAAGCACAATATATGATAAACAGAATGATATTGAATGAGAATAGTTTAGAAAAATAATACATGATAAACCATTAAATTGTGCTTTATCATGTATTATTTTTGTAAACTATTCTCATTCAATAATGAGTGCTTTCCAATTAGTGATACGAGCATTGTTCTATTGTTCTTTACATTTAATAAGTAATATATTTAATAAGTAATAAAGATAGAATGACACTTGTCGACACTTGTATTAAAAAAAAAATGGAAAGCATCTATCATTCTGTTTATTGCTGTCCTTCGATTTTTCCAAATGTTGATACGTTTGAAGAAATATTGTGCACTTTTAGTTAGCAATATAAATAAGTCGATAAATAAGAGACTCATCGACACAATATTCTTATCCATTAAAATTCCCAGTTCTTACATTTATTAGATACGAAGAACGCGGTTTAATAGAGCGTAGAAATCGGATGTTTATTTATAGCGCTAAATACTCTAATTCCTATGTGCTTGCTATCAACAAGAGATACAAAAACATCGTTGTGCGTTAGCACAAAATAAAATCGTTCGTACTTACTCAACATCTGCAAGCAGAACATCACGAGGAAACCGAAGAGAATCGAGAAGTATTGTCTGAGTCCGGTGCGATGTTCTTGCAAGATCTCGAAAAACACCACGAACAGCAGAGTACCCGATGCTAATCCCTGAGATAAAGAAAAAAAAAAGCGATAAGAGTATTTTTTTTCTCCTTACATACCGCGTGTTTGTTGCTCGACCAGTTCACAGATTTACGCGGAATCCCGATTCTTTGAATACGAGGAGCTTCTTCGACACGCCGACACGTATTACCGTCATCGATTATCTCATTGAAATTTTTTATTTCATCAAACCGGTATCTCCCCTAAAAGAAATGGAGAAACTTGCCTGCAGTATCACTGCCATTGGTCCACTTGCGGCCGCACTTCCGCCGCCGACGAGAGCCATCCCAATGCCAATTCCCAGCGGTGACACCACGGCGAATGTACATGTGTAAATCACGGACAGGTACGGCCTGGTTCTGGACGCGATCAGTTCTACTCCGATGCAGAAAGCAATGACGAATTTATGGGACGCCACCGCGAGGAACATATACCTATGGATGAATCGTATCGTTTGTCATACCACTGTCCTTCGTTTTGCGAGAGCGGTTTAACCTGGCGGTGTTAAATATATAGCGCGATTTTACTAAGATGTGAGATATTTATTAATCATCGACTAATCTACAATGTTAAAGTTATTAATCTAAGCTTAATGATATTTTTAGGAAATTTAATTAAATTTGATTCTTGAATCTAAATTACGCTAATAAAATCTCAAGACAAACACATAGAAGTCGTAATAATATTATAAGGACATCAACATGATCTTATTTGTCATTTATAAGTTTGTTTTTAAGTATCAAATAACATGATGATGATGTTATATGATATATGCGAAAATATATTTTGCTGATCCAGCTAGAATTATTGCTATGTTTCGTATTTGATAAAAAATTATATATCATACGCATAGAATTTATAGCACAAATCTAAATTCTATCTCTGCATTATTAGATGCAATATATATCCAATATCGCAATACTTGCTAGAAATTTATCTATTTTAGCTAATTTTTCGTACTTAGATCATTTTCGTTATAAAACTGTAAGATCAATTTTTTGAGTGCATCATTATGACTTGTGTTCTTGAGATTAATTTAAAATTATATTGAAATTTTCTTTCATTACAATCTCAGATATGGAGCCGTTGTGATAATAGTACTACATTTATAGTAAGTGACGGTGATAAGACTGTGATATAGAGATAACGTACGTATTGAACGAGAGTAACGAAAAAAGTGGATAAAGCGAAAAGAAATAAAATGAAATAATGTAGGATGTAAAGAAGCGAAGTCACAGTCTTTTAACCAGAAAAGTAGGAAAGTAAAGGGATAAGCAAAAATGTATAATAATATATGTGCGATAGCTTGTGGACGAGTTATGGATGTATGAATGAGTTAAGAATTTATGTAAACTAGTCCCCTTCCTGGCTGTAAATATGCTGAAGTGTAATAAATTCTATTCTATTCATTTATAGTTAAGTGAGGTTTGACAATTCGCCGTTATAACGGCTTTTTTAATTTACGAGCGTAGACGAGCGCGGTTCGAATTAGGGTTTGAATTAAGACGTATTCGCGATGTAATTACCAGACATGATTGGCGGAGCTTTCTAAACCAATTGCCAATCCCTCGAATAACTCGTGCACGGATAAGCCGAGTACTATTAATAATCCTCTTAGCGAAGTTATCACGAAGTCATCATCCGAAGTCATTATCGCCGGTAAATGGCTGTGGCCCCTATAAATTAAGAAAAGATTAAGTTTTATTGTGACTTCTTTGTGCCGTCGAAGTATCATCGGCATGATACTTCGACTATAAAAAGATTGATAAAGTCGAGTGTAAACAGGCTTACGTGTGTGCGTGACCGTTACTAGCGTACGATTGTATTTGACCGTTTTCCACCAATTCGTTCGTGCTAAGATTTATGTCCTTCTTGTTGGAATCCCGCCTCGTCATTTGTCGCTTCCTGAGATACGTATGCACAGACTCTTCCACCAAGTACATGATGAAGAAGCTACGGAAGAAATCCGCGGTCATTAATTCCTTTATTCCGAAGCGCGCCATTTCAGTTCGCGATACTTTCAATTCGATATCATCAAAGAATATAATAAAATTAATATATGTTATTATGACTGCGTTGAATTAAAAAAGAGTTAAATAGAAAAAAGTTTATCTTTATAAAATCAAATAGTTATTTTTATAAACTTGTGATCAGATTAACAATTTTAAATGAGTAACGAATGATTCTTAATCTCTTATTGATCCAAGGTATCTCACTCGTTCATGAAGAGATATTCTATTTCTGAGAAGATGATGATTTTTATTTTGCATCTGCACGTAATGACGTCAAAGGATTGACTCACCCGGTGCATGCAAGCATGTCTGCCAGTGAGAAGCTGAGCTGCGGTATTTTGTCAGACTCAATAAGATTCTGTACGCCTTCCGCGACTTCTGGTATCAAATGAAGGAACGTCGTGCTGAAGAGAACGCCTCCGCCAAAGCCAAGTAGAATACCCACCGTCTTCATCGATCTACATCGTGATAAAACGGTATTTAATGATTTAACTCATTCAGCCGTATCACATCATCGGTCTTAAAACGATATCGGCGCAAATATATATCTGTACTTATGTCATTTGAGGATTACGTTGTAATCTCTTGAGTATTATAGCGATCATTATGCGTTTTGAATTATTGTTTCTGATCGATTCTTTTCTCTTGTCGCGTGGATACTCGCGAATAAAAATATAAATATTTATTTTTGTGTTTATATCTCATTAAAGACTTTTTACAGCTACGTAAACTTAAATTATTGTCAAGATTATTGTCATGTAACTCATTAGCGATTGTGGCAGAGAGAGTTGCGTGGCTGCTCTCTGTGAGAACCAAACATCCGGGTTCAAATCCATCCAGAGCACTTTTTGAAAGGCAATGACGAACCACCGAGAGTCTCTATGTCACAACTTTTTCTGATTAGTACAACTGATAGCGTTAACAACAGTAAGTTCCATATATCAATAGATATATATCAATAGATATATGCAGAAGAGATAGGATCACATCGACTCGTGATCTGTGGATTCGATCCCACCTGCACCTCATATACGCGATTTTTCGCATTCGCCATTCGGATTAAACTGTAGGTCCCTTCGAGTGTTGACAAACACTCTAATAAGGAGTAAGAATGCTCTTGAGAATTATTATGATAAAAAAATATTCTTGTCATGATTTGTACGATTATATTAAAGTCATGCGCTGTTGCTTAAAATGCTTGATATCTTTACCTGGAGTTTTGACCGCTCATGTCCCACTTTAACCATTTAGCCAAAAACATCGGTACTATGCCCATGATCGTGCTGACAATACATAAAACTACCATGGTAACGGCTTTAGCAATTAATACGTCCTTTTCCATATTCTCCGAGGAATGTTCCTCTTCGTCGTCAAAAGACGACGTATTCAGTCTCGCCATCAAGAGCAAGGCATCTGTTAGCGACATGGTGCAATATTTTGTCACTGCAAACACAACGATATTTATAATTAATCAAACCGAAAACGTGAAAATAATTTTTTACCTTATTTATTTTATAATGAATTTGGTTGGATTATAGTGCATATTAAAGTTATACATAATGTACAGAGATTTAATCCGTGTTAAAATAAAATACAAATATTTTTAATCATAAAATACAGATTTGATTTAACAGCACAATAAAATGTATTAAGGATTTTATGTTTATATTAAACACACATTTTTACGTTAATTTATATAAGGTTTTAATGTACACCAGTATAGCGCATTGAGTACATTCAATCAAATTTGCTATTAAAGATACGTGACTGCGAATTAATAAAACATTGGATTGTCTAATAAATGATAATTAACCGACCGTTTAATATTTTCGCTCTATTGTATTGCGTATTTTCTTAATAAAAATACGTGCAATTCTCTTTAGAATTTGTTACGAAAATACGTGCCTAATCTTTTTACGACCCATCTTCATCTGGACATTTCTCGCGGGTATTTGTTACAGTCAGCAGTTAAACGTCTACTCACGCATTTTTAATATATTTTATCTCTCTTTTTACGACTTCAGGGTATTTTATTACTGCATAGAAATTCTGTGTCAATATATTAACTTTACTAAGGAAACATTATCTCTTCACGTCTCACAGGACAATTTCCACATATCCAAGCTTTTTATATAGTTTCTCGTTGTTACATACATTTATTTTAAAAGAAATTAATCTCTAATCTTCTCTTTCTCATTTCCTCTTTCTTCAACTGTTTTATTATTATATTTATCTTATTCAAAGCGATCTCATAATCTCTGAATCAAGTTTTTCCGACAATATTGATAGTAAATTCATACCTCTTGATTTTATCGAATAATTATCTATTGTGTTTGATAAGTGTTTCTGATAAATGTTCTTTAACGAAAATAAATATAATTTCTGCATGTCACATATTATGATCGAAAAGCATATCCTAATCTATTACGTTTGTCAATTAAAGAATAAAGGGAACCATGTTGAATTAAAAGTACTATAATTATTGTCGAATTAAAAGTACTATAAAATAACATTACAATCCGAAGCGCCACTACGGTCTAAGTATTAAGATGTTGAACTAATATATATATTATTCAAACGAATGAATTAATTTCAGAAATAATAATTACGTGTCGATATGGTTGTCGATATTAACGCAATAAATCTGAAATGTAATACTCCCCCCAAAATTCCCCAAATTAATCTTAAAAAACTGTAATAAACTTATTGCGAGAAATATTGCCTTTATGGCGGCATGGCGACAACTCATACATTTGCGCCTTCTAATTTTTAAGAAGGATTTTCTTAACAACAGCAGTAGGTATAAGAATTTTAGAATGACGTTTTTATTCGTCACAAAAAATTGATTTAAAATAACCTAAAATAACAGTCACTCATTTTTTAATCTAAAAAATATAAATTTGCAAAGTCAAACCTTTTGGTTAACGTGACGATTACTGGGCCAACTACCTTATTGTAAATTTTAACGATAGAGAGATATTCTTCTATGGCGAATGACTTTCCACATAGTTGTGAACATATGGAGCCGA
>NW_011627357.1:867940-918061 GCF_000204515.1 Acromyrmex echinatior | reverse complement strand
CGGCCGGGAGTCGAACCCGGATCTCTTGCATTCCGTGCGAGCGTCCTGAGCCTTTAGACTACCGAGACCTTAGCAATAATTTTTCGCAATAACCGATATATTCGGATTGTAGTGTTATTTAATATAAACGGTCTTGTTTCCTATCTTATTGTTTATAAAAGTACTATAATTTTTGAACATAGCATTTTGCAAGAATTTTTCGTCTGAGAGAATACGTTTAAATTAATAATAAATCGTTTTATTATAAATCGTTTTATAAAAAGCTCTGTATATTAACTTATTGAACTCCATGGCAAGATTATCAAAAAAAATATTTGTAATAGAATTGGAGCATGAAATATAAAATAACATTATAAAAATTAGGTTTATAACTAATTGTTAATAATAAACGAATTATTAAATATTGACTATAGACGGAATTTATTTTAAAAGAATTATAAAAGAAATTTATTTTAAAAGAATTATAAAAGAAATTCTTGTAACTTTTTTTAAATCATTCTCCTTTATGCAAGAAAAAGTAATAAATATTACAAATTATTAAAACTTGTTCCTGCTTATGATTAGAGTAGTAAAGTTAACAAAAGAATAATTACAAAGATTATAACTGCAGAACAATTGCAGAGTTGTTATTTAATGTACTTTCTATTATGTGTCGGAAATATTTTTCATGCTCGGATTCTATTTCCAATTGTTGTTCTTTTAATCTTATTGGTCTAATCATGGGCCTTAATGGGTTAACTCAAGTATAATTAAACTCCCATGGTTTCATTTTTAAAGAAATTAACGCAAAAGAACTTTTCAGGAAAATTATTTTTAATTCTCACATTACTTTTCCTTATCTTTGATACATATCTCATATCATAAAAGAAAGCAATAAATGTTATCTCGTTAATACATATATTCTCTTGATAATATATATATGATAGATAATCTTATTTTGTTGTGTTAATTAGAAATTTAAATAGCTTTAATATCTCGGCGTAACTTGTCTAAAACGAATTATATGATATCTTTTTTTAATTTAGTGCAAATATATTCAAAATGCTAAAAATTTGTTTGATTTAAAATATGTATCTTAATTTTTAAAATTAGATTTCATCAACAATATGCAATCGGAATACGAAAGCAATGCAATTCAGTATCAAAAAACTCAATCAACGGGCGACTCGGTTTCATGGAACTTTGGAATAAAATTGTCAGGTTATAATCTCTGAAACATTAAACTTCAACATTAAATCTTGCGTCGAAGTTATTGTACTATTATATTATATTTTATTGTTAAATATTGGAATATATTATGAAAGACTAATTTAATTAAAATATAAGTTGTAATTAACTTCTCAAAATGAATTATTTTAACAATAAGTAGTGTGAGAATTAGTTGACAATAAGTAGTGTGTATGTGTGTATATATATAAATATATAAATGTATATGTGTATATATATATATATATATATATATATATATACATACATACATATATACTTTATATTTATTCTTTATATTAATTATCAGTTATCACACAAAGACAATTTTTTTCTAAATGACAGATATGATTGTATTATTACTTTTCAAGATATATTGTAATTGTGACAGAAAATTACGCTGCAAAAATGTGTCTGATAACAAAAAATTGCTGATTACAAATAGATTATACCAAATAAATCAATGTTCGCTTCGTCGTTTTTACCTTTTTTTAAAAACTCTTTTATAGACTTTTTCTCTTATGATAGCACATTAATTTATCCTTTTCCAAGTACGGCGTCTAGCAAGCGACACACGTTTGCTACACCATATATAATCACGAAAGTTGACGCATTACTAATCGTCTGTTTTTTCCACCGGTCATATATATACGGTATGCCATTCGGTTGTATCGTCTTCCGATCTCTTCACTATCGTCACGTCGACGAGCGATAAGGCACCCGCGGATGGAAACTGGAAACGGACCCACCAACAGAGCAACAGGCATTGATATGTATATAAAGATTTCTACATAGCTACATACATACGTATACATTCATACTTCAGTGCATGTGCACGATTATGGGATATATACGTTTTTGTGTAAAGAAAAAGAAAACGATAATAATCGTCCGTAGTTGAAAGATGAGGAAAAATCGCGAACGCAGAGAAAAAATGAAAAAAATTGCAATTACCATAATTTAATTATGATTCATAGTCATTTTTGGAACAACTATATATTTACATAGTTGTTTTATATCTACGCAAATATACAATAGTTAATTATGCTGTTAATAATAATCACACACACATACTGCTTGAAAATCTTTTTCTTAACACATATTTTAATTATCATTACCACGTAAATAGAAAGTGAATTTAAGAAAATAGTTATATTCACTATAATTGCGAGTACATTTATTGAATAAGAATATTTATTTTATTTGCCATTTATATCTTTATAGTTTACTGTACTAATATTTTATCACAATTTAAAGTATAATTTTTAAAAAGGAAGCTCCTAATCATGATTATTTTACCATCTATTGTAATTATAGTCACAAATGCGAAACATTTTTCTCTCAGTGAAGGACGGTGCCTTACCCTGTGACGATCGGATGACGATACATAGTATTGTAGCTGAAAAAAAAAAAGAAAAGAAAGAGAAAAATTCATAGACTTCTATACATAGATAGACTACGCTTTCATATGAGAGAATGCGTGACAAGACTAAAGGATAGGCTATATTCTATTGTCTTTATTCTTCCACAGGCATGCCTCAGATGAAGACAAAAGAGAAGGTTTAAGAGTAGAACTAAAGATAAGTTGCCTTTACATATGCTTTTATAAAAGCGTATGTAAGTATCAATGTACAGTATAAATTTATAGAAAAATTGATGCAGATATACGTTTCCTTTATTTTAATTCATTGGTTCGTAATTTCGAAATCGTTATCTTAATCTGTCCGATCGTTTTGGTTTTCATGCATTCCTTTACGAGTAGCAAATCGACCGGCGTTCACGCGATGATGTCGATCGACGTATCGACGGTGTATCTTTTTTTTGAAGAGAAGCGAAAGGAAATTGTTGCGAAAAGCTCTCTCGGGACGTGGGAATCCGACTCGGGAATCATACTGCGCCGATCTTTCCCGCTCGTGCCGATTTAGTGGCGCGATTTAACGGTGATCGTTAGTCGACTCGACTCATGCAATCGACGCGAACAACGCGAGAACGCCGCGAGAAGTAACGGCCTTTGAAATGTGCGGCAGTGCTAGGCACCGAGGTATCGAATGCAGTGAAAGTGCAGTGCGACGTGACCCTCTGGTAGATAAAAAAAGTCAAAAGTTACCGGGACGGGGGGGAGAGATTTCTGTGTCGTTCAAGGTAAACGTTCGAGGAGATCGATTGCGAGCAACCGATCGCTTATCCTGGAAAAAATAAGGAATTCGTCTCAAGCTGTTTTTTATATTTTCTGTCTATTATTATAATGTGAATTTTAAAATTAAATCGGACATTAAAAACACCGGAAAAAATTCTCGTCAAAGATTCATATTCGTTGGAAATTATCGCGAAAAACAATTTTCTCACACTGTTTACTTATTATTAAATTAAAAAGCTTCTCAATTATTCTTTATCTATGAGTACATTTCCACACCTCGGGGAGTTCGTCAAGTGTTTTTTTCCCTCCACTCTCTTTCTGCGATTGCCTTTTAATCCATATTTAAACAGCTGATACTATCATGATATTGATGATATTTCTACGTATGATTACGCAATTACGCAAGAGCCTCTTACGTGTAAATACATATGTCGGTCGATTATGCGTCATAACATCGTATATATAACGCAGTTATATGTACTTCCGATCAATGCCTTATTGATATCCGAATCGCGAATTCGCATCTCTCACTTTATCTACATAAGTGAATATCATTCAAAATAGAAGATAACGGATCGGTAAATTTATTTACCTGATGTTCGGAAGATTTTATTACTAAAATTATTTTTACTATTAATTATGTGTTGAATAATATTATCAACTTTATTAATATTAATATACTTTGAATCGTAATAGCCACATTAGTCACTAATTAAGTTATTAATTATCTTCAGACAATCTTGATGCAAACATAACTTTCAAATTTTCTTACGATTAAGTTATATAATTGTTTGAAATACCGTATATATATATATTAGATATAGAATATATAGATTTATATATATATATATATATATATAAAACGTGACAACTTCTAAGTGCTGATGCGGCGATCCAGCCTATTATACGATATCAAATGCAATGAAAAAGCATTGCACGTATCTTTGCATTAGCATTTCTCCGGCCGGATGTTCCCGTAAACACGGGGAATTCCCCTTGTACGAGGAAAAGTGGAAAAACTGTATAAAAATTCTGTTTTTTATTATCTGAATTGAATTTTCGTTGCTTGTTTCTAAAATTAGGAAGAGAGAACGAGTTTATTTTACCATTTATTATATGTATTTATCAATACATGTATTGATAAAAAATTTTTAAAAAACATTTAGCGTCTCTTTCCGCTTTGGAAAGATATTCAGAATTTTAGAGTATCTATGTTTTACAATTCCCATTTGTACTTGAGTTGTAGGTATTAATACATATAATATGAAAACAAAATCTTAATAATTATTAATTTTAATAGATTTGAAATATACAAGACATCACGGCACTTGAAAAAAAGTGTCGTGTCATTAATTTATCGCAATTTCAGCGACATTTCTTGTTAGTTCTAGCAGAATTCTACAATCATTTTTAAACAGAGTTCCGGCTGCTACTTTTTCAATTTTGGTTTTTTATTATAATAAATGCGGAAACTCTTTTTTTATTTTTATAAGAAACTAGAAGACTATGAAAAATACTATTAGAATTATCATCAATTTTTTATGTATTAATAAAATATGAATTGACTTCACAGGTCCACATAAATTTGAATTGTGTAGTTAGCACGCCGTTCTATTAATATAAAAAAAAAATAACAATTGCAGTAGCACTTTTCACAGTTCTACAGAGTTCCTTATTAAAATAAAAAGTTTCATATTTTTTATACTAAAAAATCAAAATTGAAAATATGACGTTATAACTAAAATATGACTTAAATATGACTTTCCCTCTAAAGTACAAGAAAAAAAAAAATATTTTCACTTTTAGCTACAATTATCCTCGTTCGTTTCTAACAGAATTTCGGGAAACAGAATTTTCCCGTGTGCAAGGGAACTGAAATAAGATTCATGAGTCATATTCAGTAAGTAGAACACGCGTAAATACATTACTTAATATGCGATACATAGTGTCAGCATGATTTACAAAAAATATTTTTTTTTATTACTTTTTACCAATCAAGGTGTTCCTTACAGATTTTTATGGATAATATTTTTGAAGTTCCACGAGTACTTTTTATATAGAGACTGTTTCGCGAATTATATTTATATTTATATCCGTTCTTGATATATCAACGTTTCATGAACGTTGCAAGTCACTTCATCAGGATGAAGAGTAGCCTGATACTGATAGATTTTTGAATGCTGAAAGCAATGTCGAGTCAAATTTCATTAGCACATCATATTTCGAAATAATTGACCTTTAATATGCTAAAAATAGCATTTTTCTTGCAATATTTGACATTTTTTTTTTGTAAAAAGGAATGTCTTTACATTCTGATCAAAAGTCATGGATGTATATTGTTCATTTCTTATAAAATGCATTTTTTTTATTTCAATATTTTATTTTTAGCTGTGAAGAATTTAAACATAGAGTTTTCTAAGATAATAAATTTTCTGCCTATGACGATGAAGTCATACCTATTTATAACTTCTAGTTTGTGATTATTGATACATAATAAAGGGGGAAGATGCCACACTTAAACCTTTATTTTTGAATAACTTCTTAATGTTATTGAATTAAATTACGAAAAAATATTAAATCTGCCTCTACATATATATGAATAAGAATGTCACCTGCTATGGGAGAGAAGATGTCACAAACAATTAAATAATGTAATGCAAACTTGCAATGTAATGTAAACTTACATATTTTACTTATTTACAGTCCATAATCAAGAGTTTAAGTTGTAAAAACATATAAAAATACGATAAAACATAAATTGAGGCAATATGAAAGAGAGTAATTTAGGAAGTAAGTTGGATACATACTTTTATTCATTTAAACAGCATTTCATTAACTTAAAATATTTCGAATTATATAGCATCCAAAATTTTAATTCAAAAAATCGTTTTAATGACGGTTTCAAGTAGGAAAAATTGTTTTGTATTTACTGTCATCTTATCCCCAAGTATAAGAGGAATATTTAATTGCAATTTTTATAAATTATAATTTATATCAGCCACATGACCGCCAGGAAACACTGATCAAAACCCCGTATATCATTTGCCCAGTTTTACAATAAGCATCGAAGTATAGATCTTAGCTACTAGCATATCAATATTACAAAGAGCATGTTTCATGACCTTTTCGTATTTCGTATTATCTTTTCTAAGAATGACATTGGTACGAACATATTCATCTCTGCCGACAACTGTGTAACTGTTTACCATATGTTTTTGCACAATCATGTATGACCAACGTGCGTTTTATAAAGAAACTATAAACAAAGTGGCATCTTTTCTTTTGTGGCATCCTTTGAATTATCTTATTAATTTATTGCGGCAAATGTCGCTAAATGTATAAATATGAATTTGTGTGTGTGTGTGTGTATATATATATATATATATATACACACACAGAGTGTCTCATTTTAATTGTCTACTTAGAATATTTTGAAAGGAACAAGATTTGAAAATACGGTTTCAGATAAAATTTTAAAAGTTACATAGTTTCAGATAAAGTTATACGATAAAAGTTATACCGATAACAAACTTGAAATTATAAGTATATATAATTTCATGGTCACAGCTGAAAAATTACTATCTTGGAAAAATTCTATATTTAAAATTTAAACTATATAGTACATGGCTAAAAATGAAATATTAAAATTTTTAAAAATATATTTTATAAGAGATGAATACAACACATTCATAATTTTTAATCAGAATTTCAATGTTAATCTTATTTAGAAAAAAATGTTAAATATTACAAAAAAGTCATTTTTGCAACATTAAACTGATTAAATCAATTATTTTGGAAACTTAACATGTTGATAAAATTGACTTATGATCGTTTTCAGCATTCAACCATCTAAGACTTTTTTTTAAGAAAAACCTTGTTTTGTAGTGTTTAAGGCAAAAAAATATTTATTTGTGTAATTAGTATAATAGAATGCTAATAACACTTAATCGTCGTTTTAATGCATCTTAGCTTCATTCTAACAATAAGTTAAGAAGAGTACAAGCAAGCTATGATAAGTCAAGAAGGTACGATAAATGTATATAATCCATATGTTAAATTTATAGTTTAAACAAATTATAAATATATGAAAGTTGTGTTTATAACATTCTATTTTTTATTAAACAACACATTTTCACAGATACTTTTATTTATAGTTATTTACTTATTATTTTTATTATTATAAACTAAAATTTTAAAAATAATAACAAAAATCTAAATGTTTTCGTATAAATACTTTAAATTTTTTAAATAACTCACATAAAGTTTTATTGCAATTCACCGCTTAATTACAAGATTTAGAACAAATAAATATTTTGTTTATTTAGGACAACTAATTATTACATAGCAACATATCTTTACATAAATTTTAAATACTTTAATTATACTTTAAGTATACTTTAAAGTATTTATATTTTAAAAAATTGAGATTTTTGTCACTAATGTATAATGCATTTCCATACATTTCTATTAGAAAATAGATTTAAAAAATATTACTTTTTATTCAAAATAACTTTTGATCCAGACATAAACTTTATTTTTAAATGTGATATAAAATAATATGTAATTTTTTCATAATTTTTATTTATTTATTCCATATTTAATTAATGAAATAAAAAGTATTCCATATTTAATTAATAATTAAATTTCCAATTTGTTTCAACGAGAATATTATTCATTAAATATTCAAACAGAAAGAATTTAACGTTTGTTAAATTGCTTTAAAGCCGATTTCAGAAACTTCATAAAATAATTTTTTTTTTCTAATCTGATTATTTGTGAACATAATACGATGAATACGGTGATCATGTTTTCTTAGAGAAAATAAAGAGCAAACCTGAAAATTTTATGTTTTTATTTCGAAATATTTCCAAACTAGTTTGTGTGTTAGAAATCTGTATATTAATTTCTGAAATTTTCCTATACCTGAGATAACTCAAGTAAAGCACAAGTCATCATAACATCAAAAGAAGAAAAGAACGTTAAAATAGCTGCAAATTTGATTGTTAAAAGTCACTTTTCAATCAATTACAATTTATTTGGGCGTTATCTTTATGATATTATGATTTTGTTTTGTTGTTCTATTTTGGCTAATATTACTCTTGCATAAAATATATTGATTATTTCTGTAAAAATTCGTTCATTAGTACATTAAACATTGGAATGTTAATTAGAAAGGAATTTTAGAAAGGAAAATAATATTATTAAAATAAAAAATTAAATTAAATTTTGAAAAATAAATATTAGGTGTTGGAATTAATTCGTAGCGTTTTTTAATGAAAGAATGTTATTTATTTCACATGAGCATTAAAAAATACATTAATGAAAGTACTTCCCATCACTTGTAAAACGCTACGAATTAATTCCAACACCTAATAAATCTAAAGGATGGCTACCTGAAAGGACTGAGGATTCCTTTACAATATAGAGGATATATATACATTGATTCCTTTACAATATAGAGGATACATGCACATCGAATTAGGTAGGGAAAACTTTTTCCTACTACTTTGATCTGTTTTCTTACCTGAATCTTTCAAGTTAAGTAAGTTTTAAGTTACAGCCTTCTCAACAAAAAAGACGAATACCGCGTCGTTTTCCAGTGAAATTCCACTAGTCCGACAAATCAATCCCAGGAATGCGTCGATAGAAACTGAACACTGATCACAAAATGCTGATCAAACATGCTAATCACATCAACGAAGAACGAAGAACGAATGTCATTGTAGAACGTTACATATAATTGAGGTAATAATTGGTCGAATCGCTGTAAATGATGTTTGATAGACGAGATATGTATCGATGAAATGACAGATTGTCAATAGATGTGTCTAGAGATATGAATCGTTGTTGTCAAGATTCACCTTGAATTAACACACTCGCAGAAAAAGAAAATATCTTGCTTGTAATTCCCGATAACGATTGTCAAGATAATTTTATAAATGTTTATAGTTTTCGCGATAATAGAGGAGGATATGCTGGGCGTAGTCGAGACACGGATGGACCATCGGTTGATCTGATCTGTGACGATGCCGGACACGGAGTAGTGACGCCGAAGACGTGTCGGTGACTTTAAAGAGGTACCAGCAGAAGGGATCACTGTGAGGCATCACACCGAGTCGGGTGGAATGCACGAGCGAGGAATGAAGCATCAGAGGATTCTCCGTCGGGCGCCATTCAGGATTACCTTGTGGTGGGGAAAAGCAGAGGAGGACTTTCGACCAACATCGATTAATTCTACTCGATGATTAAGGGTCGGCAGGAGTAATGAGAAAACTCATTTACACCTCATTTGCGGTGCAGATACATATCTCTATTCTATATTCGTATATTGTCTTACAGAAGAAATATTTTGTCATATTTTGAAACTTGTTGTTTTGACTAATGTTTTACGAAGCCTAAAGATCCAGATTTTGTAATTTTGCTCTTAAAAATATTATAATAAATATTATAATAAATAAAATGATCTGTTGCTCTCACGATGCAGGTATAGTCGCGAGGAATCATATTTTGTATCGTATAATAGGTCTGTTTTCTGTGACTGAACTGAAAATGTACACTTTTGAAACTTAAAGTAAGATAGATATTTGTCTAAAGCGAGAAAGAGAGTTCTAGAATAATCTAATGCAGGAAAACAGATCAAATATTTCACTACAAGACTTTTTTTGTTTTATAAAGCCTGCTGCAGAATCGGATTTTGATCCTTAATATAATAAATAAGATAATAAATAAAAAACATATTAGGTGTTGGAATTAATTCGTAGCGTTTTACAAGTGATGGGAAGTACTTTCATTAATGTATTTTTTAATGCTCATGTGAAATAAATAACATTCTTTCATTAAAAACGCTACGAATTAATTCCAACACCTAATAATATATTTAAGATATATCTACAATAAGATTATCTGCATTTCAGTTATATATATATATATATCAGTAAAAAAAATTAGCAAATAATGATAAAAGGCACATCTAAGTAAAAATAAATTGCGCTTGCGCGACTATTGCATAAAAATCTATTACATAAACTTCATGCCTTTTCATCACTTTTTATCATTATATCTACTGACTGTTAAGGAGGATAAGCATAGTTTTCGTCTATTTTTACAAATGTTTTAAAGGAATTTCATCATTTTGTTCTAAATTGTCTTTATTTAAAGTAACACATAATAAAAATTAACGTGTCATTTCTTGCTTCTGATGTCACAATTCAATATGGCTGTGATAACTACTCACAACTTGTCAGGAGCCTTAACGCAAGCTTGTTAGCAATTATACGAATTCTCAGTTAACATCGATTAATATTAATCGAAATTATACGAAGTGACCCTTAATTCGAGAGCATGAATTTGCGTTTCCAATTACGTATATGACGCACACAACACGTGATCAAGGAAAAGAGGAGAGGGGAGGGGGGTGGGAACTCGACAGAGAACATCCTAGTAGTCTGTAGTCCAGAATGCAGTCGACTATTATCGAATAATCGACCGGAATACCGGATGATGCCGTGGTATACAATTATTTCACGGATTCTCCACGTTATCTATTCTTCCGCGAGAATCCCCCGATGAAGGGAAACTCCCGTCGTGCTTTCGCAGAATTTCGTATGTATGAGAAAAGAAATTTTATGCTCTGTAAACTAAAAATAACATTCTAATTGCACGACAAGGGGCGTGTATTTAATTAAGATACCCGCTTATCAATGTTATTTACTATGCAATGTGTAGAAGATAACCGAATAAAGATTATTTTTGTAATTCGCTCGTATCATTTTTACATAATTTCTGCGTTCGGAAATTATTAAGTAAAAGTTATATATAAAGTAAAAGTTGTTTATTTTGCTCACGGCACACGTACTTATGCGTACTTACATTGTTAATTAAAAATAAATTTAAATTGGTGTGATTTAAATCAACATGGTAATATGCATGAATAATTAACAGACATGAAGCAATTGAATTAAATTCTATTTTATCATTTTTTTTAATTGTTAAAAATATCGAATAATACTAAAAGATAGCGAAAAAAAATAACATAAATTGACGCGTTATATTAATCGTAAATTATTTTGTTCTTTCATCCAGAATTGCAAGTGTTTTCAGTTTAACCGATACAAATATTTCCTGCTTATTTCAGTTGCTGGCCTCATTGCTTTTCTGTTTCAAATTATTTATCGTTAAATATTTTCTTTTCTGCGTTGTAGCCTTGAAATATCTATTACGTCAACATGTCACTCATTTTTTTTGCTGAAACAGGATATTTCCGTAAAGAAAAAAAATGAATTGAAATATGGGAAGATATTTATCTTTACTTTATTCTAGAATACATAGAATTAGATAATCACTTTCGAGAGTTAAGAATCAGTTTTAAAAATCTTAGCTTTTTTATATTCAATCGTTCAATTAAATTAAAAGTAAATAAAGATATATAATACAAAATCAATTATATTAAAATTTGGCTAAAGACGAGCGAATAAAATAAGATGTTAAAAATATAATAATATAATTTAATATATATTTAAAATACATTAAAATTAAGCGAAACTAGTTTCAATAACGAGCAGATTATCATGTTTATATTTTAAATAAAGCTATTTTGAAAGTTTACAAAACGAATTTTTGTCGCTTCTTCTATTAATTCATCACTCGTTTCATGTAGATTCATTAGAAGTGTCGGAATCTTTGTTGGCTCCTGCGATATTCCCATATATAGTTTTTTTCTATTCTTTGAACATGATTACGTCGAATTTGAATATCTGACGTAATCACATCAGAAAACATCTACCGATTTGTACGACGCAGAACAAGTGCATCATCATCGTGTACATACCTGATGTGCTTTTATTTAATGTGTATAACGAAATAAATTAAACGTTAAAATATAATTGGTTTACACATCTTGCGAAAAAAGATCGTGAATCATTTGCAACAGATCTTGATGAAAGGCGACCGAACGACAATTTAATCGTCATTACTTTTGCACTGTCTATAAATGTACGCAACAAAAAAAGAATACCGAAAAAGCAACGCCGTATGCATTCTCGATATCATTTAAATTACAACTGACGATGACTGAGAAGATGTGACCATCTTTAGAATTCATAAAGAAACATTCGCTTTTACACAATGCGCTTTGTTACACTTTTTTTTTTTACGAATTCTAACGAGTATGAGTCACTTCTGTTATTCTTTTATTTTAAGTTAAGTTTAATTTTTTATCTTGAAATAAACAAATATATATTTCATGTAAACTATCCTCTTTTTACAGTTCTTTATAGTTTTGCGAAAAAAATGCATTTTATCTAAAATCTAAATGTTTAAAATGAAAATAAGAATTTCTTTGAAAAAATATATGTTTGAAAAATTATATTACAGTTCCTTTTTATACTACGTTAAAAAATTTTATTTTCTGAGGGAGATCATTGAATGTTCAAGTTTTCTTTGATGAAGTTTTCCTTGAAGTGCTTTAATCTTGCTTGATTGTTAACTCAATTTTATATCAATATATTTCCGCAAGAAAGGCACTATTAATGGGAATATGATGTGTGTAGAACTGATAAACAATTTCATCAGTAGTCTTCAATATTTTTAAGAACTTCCGTTCGCTATGACCAACATGAAATTCTGTTTCAGGTATTTAACTTTCACTTGCAACGTTGAGGAAACTGAGTTGCGCGAGTTCGCGAAATCGCGCTGTCCGTTCGATGGGATTGCGAAAATCATGAAATTGCAAAAGTTCAATGTCAGTAAACTATTTATTATTTTATCGCGCTACTTCGATTTCGTAAATATTATTTTGATCGCTTGTCAAATAATACACTCGTTTGATACTATGATAATTAATTTATACTGTGCTTTTATATTATCTACAATTATGATGGCCAGAGATAAAATGTTTCTTTTTAAATATTAATCACGTCAATATGAAAAACAAAGATTGTGATCCGCGAATCTATTTTTCTTGCCCAAGTCTCGATATCATAACTATCTTGATTTGAAAATATAGCCTTGTTTTTAGCTAATGCATATAATTAGATTTCTAATTGCGGCTATTAAATTTTCCTTGTTGCTAGCCGGAACTATTTCGATGTTTGACTTAACTTGAAATCTAATTGCATAATATCACAATGAGATCCCTGCCTAAAATAAGATTTCTTTTCAGCTTATAAAAGCTTTTGAAGGAATTTATGGTATTCGTTTGATTAGTACCTATTTGAATTGTAAAAAAAATTTAAATAAAAAAGTAATGAAAAACGTGAAAAAATAAAATTATCCTGTTTGATGCAAATAAATCGTAAGCGGGATTACCGCTGATTATGACTACATCATTAAATTCGTGCATACTAAATTGTATAAAGTATGATTCATTTATAAAATTGAGATAATGATGAACAGTACTTGTTTTTTTTTTTTTTTTTTTTTTTTTTTTTTTTTACGAACATGGATATGTATTTTGGATTAAATAAAGTAATTTTTTTTAAATACAAAGAAATGCCTTAAATGCACATGCAGAAAATGTATTGAAAGTTATGATAATTGTACAGATAAATAAAGAAGGTAAACATATCAACTACGCAATGGAGATCTCTTGGAACCTTAGACAGTGCCATCTCGTTGCCGATCATATTCTCCTGATACTTTGTCTATTTTTGAGACTCTTTAATTTTCGTGACTCGAAACTTGAACTTTATTGTAATTTCGAAAACAAATAAGCTCGAGATTTTTTAATTAAATAATATAATTGAAAGAGCAAAGAAAAAGAGGATAAATCTTATTTACGACCAGTCGTAATATTCAGGAAATAAAGTTTAAAAATATCGAAAATAAAATGTATGCAATAAATCATTCTATTACGTGTTTTATCTTTTCAATTGGCAGGTGTCTAAAGTAGTAAGTAATACAGGAAGAACAGAAGCGCTTATAACACGAGCTCGGTGTTGCTCGATTGCCGGTAACGATATTTGTTCGCCTCTTTATTGCGTATGCACTTCAGAGATCTGCATTTACGACTTTCTCGTATTATTATTTATAGCGTCTTTGAACTACCGGATGTTTGTTTCAAACACGTCTCTTTCTGATCCAATTTTTCTTGACGAAGATGTTGATTAATATCAATGCAATCTATTTACGCAGTGAATAAATCATTATCAAATGTCAAGGAAAAGAACCGACTTATATTGTCTTGTATGCTTTCCAACGTTACATGTAGACAAAGTAATGATAAAATTATATGTGTTCAATATATAACTATATATAATTATTATATAATTACATTGCTGTAGGAATGAAATATTGATGATCTTAATAATTTATATATATCTACAGTATCGATAATTTACCTATCGATTATTAAACAGAGTAAAAAAATAAAATGTTAAAAAACATTCAATGTTTAAAAATTGGATAAATATAGAAAGAGACTAATCTCATGTTGAATTATATTTTTTAAATATTTTTCAAATTTTCTAAAATTACAATTGTTATATTTATACCAACACTCGATAAATTGGCATGCTGTTGATAACTGTCACCGTCACGTTTATAGTCAACAAAATATAAATTCAAAAGTTAGCAAAGTATACTGTACATTAACATGATAATCTATTTCTGTTGTGTTATAATAAACGATTTTATAAATGTAATATTAGATATAACAATCTATTACAGATATATTAGGTTGCGTTCCATTAAAGCGCTCATAGCGCTCTTAGAATACTTTCAGTCTTGTTTATCAAATGTTAAACAAATAGCGCTACGAGCGTCAAATAGAACGCAGCTTTAGTCTGTCTAATAAATGAATAAAGTAAAAAATTAGATAATCATATCACGTTTGTAATACAAATCATTATTTTATACAATGATAAAATTTTACTACATATGTACGTATTAAGTATTTAAAAAATCTTTGTCTCTAAAAATATATCTTGTAAATCAGCAATCATATCAAAATATATACATACAAAAAAGTATTTAAGTATGAATTATAAAAATTATTTTTATATAATATTATTTTTCACTTTAAATTGTAGATTACAAATTTAATAGTGTTTGGTCACAAATGCGTTTCATTCAACGTTAATCCGCGTTCTCCAACTGATTTTAAGCTTGGGACATCGCTGGTACCAACGACTACCACGAAAATGATCTACATAATTTCAGATATATAATTATTTCAAATCTTGAACAATTCAATCTCTCTCTGCATCCGAGAATTCATTTCATTTGCGCGCCTTGAATCTCTCGGTTCAGTTTCTAAAGTTCTTGTACAGTTCACCTTTTCTCTTTTTCTCTCCAACGTGGAGGGAAAAGGAAGAAAGATGAACCGTGCAAGAAGTTCAGCTAAAAAGAACAGACCTCTTATCATTCCGTGTTTCAAGATCATCTCTAGACGGGGGTGGACGGGGGTGAACGGGGGTATCGCTGATGCGAGCGACAGCGACGGTGGTACGATCGCTGTTTGCCGCGTGGCATCGGCGGAAACAGCCGTGGATCGCCGAGCGGACGAAGCGGGCTCGTCGCTCCGAACAGTCCGAAGCCGCGCCGAGTCGACACGCCACACGCCGACAGCACGCCGACAGTTGCATGTGGAATTTTGTGCCGTTCGCAAGTTATAGTTTCGCTCCGGCCGGCTGACTGTCCTCGCACGGCGAGACGGTAAGTAAAACCGTTTTCCGTAAATCTGCCCTGCGAACTGTTTGCGAAAATTCTACCCGCGAATTTTCGCGAAACTTTTCGGAGCGCGACCGCGCGCTCCGCCGAGTAGCGATAAGCCGATCCTCGAGTTATCGTTACTCGAGCACGAATTATTGTTTTCAACAGGTGTAATCCGAGTATAATCTTCATGTAATGCGTCGTAAGTATATGCTCAATGTTTTGATCAGCCGGGGGACTTTGAAAGTATAATAAGAACAACAAGATCGAGGGCGAATGAATCGGAGAACTTGTATTAACGATGAAAAAGGAGTTTGAAGAACTAATAACTTCCTAAAATGCAAACAGTATAGGATATCATTCTCTTATATTTATTTATATTATTCTCTTTATCTGTTTTAATTTCCAATAAATTTTTGAATAGAATTCAAGCTCCACTTTCCAGTTTCGGAGACGTGAAAACAAATTCGCGCTATGAAGAAAGCCATGATGTATTATATTTATCTATTTTAAAAGTTGTCCTGTTTGCAAAAGATTACGGATTTAATAGAGGAAAAGAAACATTCACACATTCGTCGTTTATCATTCAATAAATCAGCGGGGCAAACAATTCAGAAGTACGGACGCGTATAGGTTTTACGTAATGTATTACCGTATGTCTGTTTTACGGTGGCGCGAGAGCCGAAGCGGGAATGAAAAATTGTTGCTGGAAGTTCTTTTTCCTTTTTCTGCACGCTCGCCGGTTTATCTAGTCCGTGATTAGGAGAGTGGAACGAAGCGGCGCGCCGCAGGTGCAATGCAATGCAATGCAATGCGCGAATGCAAAAGCGCGGCGCGGCCTGTGTGAATTAGTGTGTGAACCTGCGTAAACGGCTACGTGCACCTCGTAAAACAATCCGACAGCTAGACAGAGGACAAAGAAAAAAAGGGGGAGAAAGAGAAAAATTGGCCGCGTTCTCTTAAAAAAAAAATTACGCGTAATATGTATACGATGATACGCGCACCTCGCTCTCGCGAAACGTCGTTTCAATTGTGAAATAGATGGGTGGATGAATACTTGTGCAAAACCGTAATTACCGCTGCCGGTTTTCTACGTTTTCACAACGGCGTCTCTTTCGACGAAAAAAAGGAAGAGAATTACGAAAACGATCACCTTAAGTCTGAGAGAGATAACGATACAAATGATAACGATTGGGTGAACAGGTTTTATTTCAGATAAGTCTGATATATAATGAATCATACATCGCAATGTATTGTGAGTGACGTTATTATTTAAAGCGTTTTGCACTTAATTTTCTACATGTACGTATATATTTATATGTCCCGATTTTTACTTCAAAGTTATTTTAATTGTTACAAAATTCTTAATTACGTTTTATCTCGGATTTCTTATCGAACGTCATATAATTGTGGGGCGCGATGTAACTTCGTTGTTCTTCTCGAGTTTAATCATTCGTGCCACACGTCGTATTAATTGCGATTCTTAATAAGAACACTTAAACCAATTTTATAATTCCTCGGAATTCTTGTCTTAATTGTTACTGCTGGAGAAAACGTCATTTAGCGTGCGAACCTGGCTTCGCATAATCACTCTAAATCTCTCGCGAGCGATTTATCTATTCTCTCACGGAGAGAACGATTTTGCTGATATATTTAATAATTAACTAGTTGCAGATTTGAAAATAATTTTATCGAAAATATTTATGTGGAAAATATAAACACGATAAATAATTTTGCTGCAAAAAATTTTGATATTCTAGCAATCATTGCAAATTTTAGTTAATATATATATTTTTTAATAGTACTAAATAAACATATATTTACAATAATATAAATATTTATTCACAATAAAAAAATAATAGTTGAATTAATAGTTTTTACATCAAATAAATCTGTACGTTTACATTTAGTAGATATTTGGCTTATAGAATGTTTCAAACATTTATTAAAATTTAATTATTTTTTCCAGTGTACATGAATTTTGATAGTCCAACAAAGTTTATTTTCAAATCTCTATCTAGCTAAATTTTTAAATATTTCAGCAAAACTATTCTTTCCATGTGAAGTGTCTTCAAACTCGGTATAATTTTTCATCTGAGAAATAAGGTACTTTATATTTTTTTTTCCTATACATTGCGGTAATACTTGGCCGGAGACGTCGAGTCAGCTGTTGAAATTATCCCGACCTCAGCAACAAAAGAACACATGCGGAACAATATGCTTTCGTATGATTTCGGAACATTTTCCGTCATTTTATCATGTAAGAAACTCATTCAAATTGGAGATAGCGTTTGTCGCCCTATTGTTTCTCTTTAACAAAAGTAACAGCGAAAGTGAATCGACAGAATTGAGATTCTCTTGCGAGAAGAACCTCGCTGTCATTTAGTGGCGGATCCTTTCAACGAACGAATGTATGATACGGCGTGAATTTCGTTACGCAACCGCGGAAAAAGAATCGCTTGATCCTATATATGTATATATAGGTGGGCGAACAGCCGTGAGAGACATCGAGGACGCTCATGACTCATCCGTGGTCTCGATTATGTGTACTTAAATGTGAATTGTAGCGACTTCCGATCATGCCGTTCCCGAGCCATCGCATTGATCGATTTTCTTTTACAGTAAATCGTCCATCAAAAATTTGCATTCCGATCCTCGGATACTGTCAAGATTAATTTCCGCTCGCTTTACAGGATAAACACACATATACAGTGAGAGCAAAAAGTATTCGTATAAGGAAATTTGTTATAAAAAAGTCTTATTTGTAAGAAATAAATTTTATACAATGAATACATTATGTTCTAACATAAACAAACGTGTATTTCTAATTTTAGAAGCTAAATTTCTCAAATGTACGAATATTTTTTGAGTATCCAAACAATACAATATTTAATTTTCAATTTTTTTTCAGATGATATATTTTCTATAATTAATACACATCTTT
Organism: Acromyrmex echinatior; assembly: GCF_000204515.1. The sequence goes on along the minus strand of NW_011627357.1, from coordinate 899,126 downwards.
TTGGAATCGACGTCAAATTGATATTGAAATTATCATATCGATATCGATTCGACATCAATTCAATGACTCATTTCTCGCTGAATAATATTTACACTTTAAAAATAAAGTTTTTTTAAAAAATATTTTCTCTATACGAATACTTTTTGCACTCGCTGTATATGTCTACATGTACTGTTAAACTAATGGTGTCTGCGATGTATTCCAAGGAATCACGTCACGTCACTGATCGAAAAAATGTTCACATTATGTAGCCAATGCTATTTAATGATGACATAGCGAAATAATACAATATGTAGTTAAATTAGCAGTAACAGCTAATAATATGTAATATTATATGATGAGATTAATCGAGAATGTATCTAGATAATATTTCGGCGTAGTTGAAGATATATAGTTGAATTATTTTACAAAATGCGCTGCTCCGTTAATTGCCATAAAATGTTGAGCGGAACTTGATTCAAATGGCAGACCGCGGGACCGAAAGCTCGACCCACTGTACTCGATCTAATCACTAAGTGCTCTTGATGACGGTGATAGTGTGAAGGTTGTTCTAATTAATGTTAAATGACGTGAAACATTACCGTGATTGAAACAAGAAACCTATCGCGCGGCGAATATATTGATATAATTAGATCTCTCATTTGCTGAAAGTTTATCGATTAACGAAATGATCTTATTTGGTTTTGAGAATAAACTATATTTTAATAAATGCATTTTCATAAACATCGAACTGTACTTACATAATATATTTATTGTTTCTGATTACGTGCTATCTACTTATCGATTTCATTTTTAATATTGCGATTCGGGATTGCAAATCTTTCAATTGCGATTGTATAATAAAATTAACGCATTATTTTTGTAACAAAATAAATAATAAATAATTAAATAACTAATTATTAAATAGTACATAAATAAATAATTTTATTAACGCGATTAATCTATAAGAGGAACATATGTGAGTCTCATTAAAACTTTTGTTATTAGTTTTTTTATTCAATTTTTTAAGAATTTTTCAACTTTAAATTACATATAATGTTTAATCTATACTATAAATTTAAAAACACAAACGATGGATATTTCCTTCCTTCATTACAATAAAACCTCCATTATTTTTTCCTGTTCTTATGCCGCTGATGAAGTCATAATAAATAAAAACGTTAAAGATATCTGTATCTATCTTTTTTTGGAAGAATAGTAGAAGACTTTGGAGAGAATTCACGGACTATATATTTTTTTTCCTTTATTTTGACTGCGAGTTTCAGTATGGTAAATTCGATGAGCGCTCACGCGTGTCTCCCTGTTTCGTATGCCAGTCCCACCTGCCGTTTCCTATTTCCTCTCACGTCCCTTTCATTCCCTTTCGACCGGCTCTTTCAATGGATTTAGAGGTCTGTCGCGCGACGCGTCAGCGCGAGGTATCTCCGCACGCAAAGTACGTTCGGATCGAGATTCGGATCGCGCATTAGCACGATTGTCTCTATAAACCTGAGGTCGCGAACGAAAGGCGGAGAACGCGCCTCGCGAGGAACCACACCTCGATCGAGGAACAATGCTCGAAAGCGATCTTAAGAGACGCCGAGCCCGAGAGTGAGAAAGCCGGAGGATCGATAGTACCGCGCCTTGCTGTATCGCGAATTAAAAAAAAAAAAAAAAGAGGAAAAGAAGAAAAAGGAAAGGGTTAACGAGACGACGCGGGAGGGAAAGGAGAAAAACGATGCAACATCTGGACGTTACGGTTTCTTCTGCTATGTAGAAGAAGGTGAACGAACCGATACGAACGATTCCTCGCCCCTCTCTCTCTCTCTCTCTCTGTCTCTTCCTCTCTTTCTTCTTCCTATTTGCGATGCACCTCTCATCTCTCGGAACGCAGAAAATTGCTTCTTAGCATGCTTAGACGCCGCGACGTGTTGCTACATTGTTCGCTTCGTTCGATCGCATCGTTTCGTGGTAGAGTCGATTCAGACAGCCGTCACGTTTCGATATCCGTCGTCGCCGTTGTTCGTCATCAGTAGACCAGATGAGATTCGGTTCCGTGGATTAGCGCGATTCAAAATACATGCACCACCGACTCGTAGCTGCGATGTCCTGTGGATCGATGCAAGGATTTACCGCTGGCTTTTACCGTTACGATATCTCTAACGGGATGCGGAGAGTACGACAGAAGGAACAAGGCAATTTCTCGCGCTTTCCAGATCGACCGCGCGTGATTCCCAGCAGTTGCGACTGCTATTCGACACGGTAATCACACGGTGTTATATATCAAGTAACAATTGCAGGTATTCAGAGAGTCTTTATTCAGCTATTCTACCGAACTGCGTATTGAGTTTTACGTTTTGTCACGCACTCCTTTCGGCACTTAAATTCATAATTACAAAGTCGAATTACACCTAATCGTAATATTTCTATAGGGCTGAATTGCACCAAAGTTACTTTAAGCGAGACTTAAAACTCTGTCTCTCTCTTTGCCTGCTTAATTATTATTATTGTTATTACTTGTACGTTCTTAGAAGATTTGCTCTAGAATGGAAATAAATGCTTTATCTATATTTATTTCTCTCTCTCTCTCTCTCTCTCTCTCTTGATTTTAAAGAGATATAGGCGATATTTACTTTGAAACTACATAGAGATGGATTTACATGTTGACACACATGGAAGTTAAAAATAACAAAATATTAGGCCTACAAAATATTATTCCTTTTAATTGAACTTTTTGCACGGTTCATTTTTTCTCTTTTTCTCTTCAATGTAAAGAAAAAAGAAAGAAAAACGAATCGTGCAAGAACTTTAGCTAAAAAGAACGGATCTATTATAGATTGGGTTACCAATTTATTTGCTGCTTTTATATGTAACAGAAAGACTATATATCAATTTAGCTTAAAAAATAAAACTGGAGCACTTGAAGGCGTAACAAATTGAACTCAAAAGGAAAGATACCGGTTTAGTACGATAAATAAAAGTAATAAGCCGGATATATTTAAATCGCTTTTTACTTGTTCTTAATAAAATGTTATAGATATCAGATGCACTCGTATGCAAATGCGACAGGTTTAGTGCAGCGTGTCATGGTCGACGACGAGGGATGGGGGTACCGGGAACTTTTTCGAAATTCTGTCACGTGTAAAACGCGAGATGCAGCGGCTCGTGACGACCTTTGATCGCGCGCGGCTGCCTGTCGGATTGTCGTACCTGGTGACGCCGGAAAACACACACGGTGTGGCCGTGTCGCCAGAACGACGATGACGACGACGAGTTTTGTACCTCTGTGCCTGTGATTTTATCGCCGCGCACGACCGCCTGCACAACCTCGGGAAGCGTGTCCGCCGCGCATGCTGAACTCGAAAATCGTCGAGAGGATTGAGTTACGCAATCGAGAAAATTGTCCCCGCATGATAGCGAAGACAGGCAGAAAATTGAGGAATTTGTAAATAATAATTTCTAAAGTGTGTCCGGTGAATATATACTTAATATTTGAATAAATGAATAAAAAGTGAATGAAAATACTCATTCGAATACACTTCTTTTTTATTCGTCAAGAAACGAATAAAATACTTTTTCATTCCATTTGAATGAATATTTTTTCAATATGATTACAAATATTTTCGTTTTGTATTCACTTTTACTCTGCATTATTTGCACATTTATAGCTTGCAAGCCTGCAAGAGAAAACAGAAATCTATAGAAACTACCTACCTATATAATAGACATATAGGTTAAACAAAGATATTTTTATTGAAAATAAATAATATATCTCAGAATTTAATGTCCATCATAATGAACGACGCACCCAAGATATCTTATAACACGTTTATGAATTTCATTACTGTGACGTAATCGGAATTATATTGGAATATGTATATAGCGTTCTATCAAATAGATATAAATTATTTATAAATAAAAAATGTATTAAAATATTTTTTAAAATTTCTAAGTTTCCTTCACAAAATTTGAATATTACAATGACAAAAATAAATAAAATTCATTTCTTTTTACTTAAAGTCATCAAAATTATAGCCGGTTATAGTTAAGGGTAACGATTGCTTATTGGAGCTTTTTTTCAGTTTATATTTTGTTTGAATGAATATGAATACTCGTTAAATATTCATAGTTTTTTTGTAAATAAATATTTTTTGAAAACCCAAAATTTTGAATGAATATATGATTACACTTTTTTTTATGCGAAAATTTTTTATAAATACAATTTGGAGTTCAATTACAATTTTTTGTATTCATTACACAATTTGTGAATAATAATTTTGAGAAAAAGACACAAATCTTCAACTTCCTAAGGTTTTTGAAATTTTCACAAGGTGAAATGAGTTGTCAATATTTTTGTTTCATTTATAGATTTTTGCTGGGGTAGTCAATATTTTAAATATTAATTTTAGAAACGAGAGCTTCGAGAAAGAGATACGTTATAATTTCATATTTTATATTATAGAATTTCTTAGGAATCTATGAAATAATAATGTTGATACAAAGGAGATATACTTGACAGGTGAAACATAATCCGATATCGTCCGTTATTTTAAGAAAGAGAAGCGAAAAGAATACACGGAGCAGCTGCACTATATGGTTTTGGCGATTATTTTGAATTCGTCGTACCTTCTGTCATGCTTATCTCGATAACGTGTTGTGATAAGCGATAAATTGAGAATTTCAATTTTTGAGGAAAAAAGAAGAGTATTAATATCAAAGTGCAAGTCCAAATTTCATCCAATTTTCAAACCGATAAGCTTCTACTTCCGTTATTATCACAGAATTGTCCTACATGTCACGGGATGATCATTGCGTATATATAGAATATTCTAGAATAATCGATTTTAATTATACTAGCGAAGTATTTTAGACAGAATACTCAATTAAATAAAATGGAAGAAAAAAATGTTTTAATGAAATACACAATTAATTTAATAATTCTGTAATTTTTGTTTGAAAACGAAATTAAAAATATTTTTAATATTGATTTAAGTCTAAAAGATTAAAGAAAGAAATTTTGCAGAAATTTATAAGGCATTTTGTATCATTACTATTCAAAGAAAATATTTGATACATAATGAGATTTATAAATGTATTCTTTGTGTATACACACACACACACACACACACACACACACACACACACACACAAAATGTTTGGATTATCAAATTATACGAGACGTTCAAATTAATAGCTAGAATGCTTTTTGCAGCTTTGTTATTAACGCTTAAGCGTAATACACAACTATTTTGATGGTTTAATAAAATTATTCAAATCTGTATTTAAGAAAATTTTTTAATTTCAATAAAATCATTCTTTCCATATATATTCTGATAACACGCTGATTGCTATTTATTAGAATCATTTAAAGCTTTTTCATCTAAAGCTAAACTGAGAGATCTTCGTTTGTCAGACTATCGTTTAGACTACGACCAATCCTTCTTCAATCCTTATCGATCGTCACAGCACTTTTGTTGCTTCTTTCGCCAATAGGTAATACACGGCTTAAAATAAAACCAAGAATTGATGGGACTGCTAAGAATCTCCATTCAGCATACGTGGTAGAGCGCCGGAAGTCAGACATGGACGATTCATTCGCCGGAAACTTCTTCGAAAGACACGGCTAGAAAGTGTATGCATCAGCAGAAATTGTCATTGGCGATTTACATTCCGTATAAGTGAGAATGACAAATGGATTCGTTCATCTTTATAGCTCGCTCGTTCGCGTTGATCGTTCTCGTTGCAAATTTCAACGTGAGTTTGCGCTTTCGTATTGGATAATTCTGCGAAACTACCGGATATCCGTTTATCTACAAATACTTTGTTCAATTTGAAATCGATTTTCTCTCGCAGCGAAGAAATCGAAGGTCATCGTAGAAAGAATTCCATCAAAATTAGATTAAGATCTTAATCAAGCTTATTTAATCTTGCGAATCTGTTTGGATTTATTTGACTTAAAATGTAATTTATATTTTCTTAATAATATTTTATTTAATTTTTTATTTTATTTTATTTATCAGTAACATGAATTTTAACTCTTGCATCAACAAATAAAAGTTTTTAAGAAACAGCAAATTTTGTATTGTTTCAAATTACAATATATAAAAATTTGAAAAAATTTGATATACTTATTAAAGCTCCAGTAACAAATTTTTATTATCATAGAAGTCGAATTATATTTAATTTATTTTTTTACAGATTTAAATTCATCTATCAAAATTTACAATCAAAATATCAATGAAGCCTTTAAAGATCCTAATTGTCAGCAGAGGATTAAAAACTTTTTCTGATATTTGACTTTGTTTATTAATATAAGATTTATTGTGAAATTTTTTTTATTTTTAGAACTTTTAACCATATTGACTCAAATGATAATATTATACAATAAATTTGAACAGACCAGAATTTAAAATTTTCTTCCAATACTCAAAAGAATTCTTTAATTTAAACGGCTAATTGCTTGAAAATTACTGACGATAATTTAATTTATGAAAGAATATTAATTTTAAATTAGCTAAAGGAATTAACTGTAAGACAACAAAAAGAGATCGTCGGATGATCTTAAGATATTCTACATATGCGATAACATTTCTCATAAATAATTTTTATTGTACTTTTCACGTTAGAAAATTATGATTTATATTATACGAAACGTTCTAGTTAATGCACTTTCTCTCGAAGAATCTAAAACATAGACTAAAGAGTAAAAATAAGAAAAGATCGCAGAATGTATCATTTCGTAATCGTTTGTTCTAGAGTAAAGCTCGGGATGGAGAACCAACAGGTGTGGGTCCGTGACCCTCAGGAGGGTTTCATCATCGGGAAATTCACGGACATGGTGGACGGGGATGCTTTGATCATGCCCCTCGATCCGAAATATCCGCAACGCACCTGTCCACTGGACGAAGTATATCCTGCCGGCGATTACACCAAAGATGTCGAGGATAATTGTAAATATTTTCTCTCAAAACTTGTCCGTTGTAATTTTAACGAAAGACAAGAAAAGAAAAATTCTGAGAAACTTTGACTTTGCCAACAAAAGTAAGACAATGCTGATCTTGCTGCGAATGTATATGTTAAAGAGATTTAATTTTCAAAAATATTTTTCTATCCCCCTTCCCAAAAAAATTCCTAAAAGTAATATAAATAAATAATATCAATAAATTCTTAAAAAACAACGCGATAAAGTAGAAAACCTTCTTAAGAGCGAAGAAAACGGGAGTGAAAAGATACGTTGCTATTTATTCGCAATTCCTCCCCCCGATTACTACACACCGTGACGCATTTGTGCGTTTCGTCTATTTTATATATCAGAGCTAGATTAAGATCGCTCGGTCACGCTCGCTTCTCACGCGACTTTCGCTCTTTTGCAAAGGCACTTTCACTGATCCTTTTCTCCCACTCATCTTTTTATCTCTAAATTATCTCCTTCCAGGTGCCTTGATGTACCTGAATGAGGCCACGCTGCTAAATAATATTCGCACTCGTTATTTCAAGGACAGAATATATGTAAGTGATTACGATGATGCTGAGGTCGACGACCACTTTTGTCATTCTTAATCTCTCGTTACATCGTTAAATTTCAGACTTACGTCGCCAACATTCTGATAGCTGTGAATCCGTATTACGAGGTGAAGGATCTCTATTCACCGCGGACTATCAAAGGTTATCAAGGAAAATCTTTGGGTGAAACGCCACCGCACGTCTTCGCCATCGGTACGTGATCGCGTACACACACCTATATGACTCTTACCCCCCCCTTTCCCCCCTAATTGATTCGTTCTCGGCGAGAGTATAGAGTCATTTGCTTTATGTTTGCAGGCGACAAAGCGTTTAGAGATATGAAAGTGCTGAAACAATCTCAAAGCATTATCGTATCCGGTGAATCGGGAGCTGGCAAGACCGAGTCGACTAAGTATCTCCTGCGGTATCTCTGTGATCTCTGGGGTTCGACGGCCGGTCCGATTGAACAGAGGATTCTTGATGGTAAAAGAAAATAATTAATACGAACCCCAATTAAATCCGTGAAGTTTAATTCCGTCCAACTAACATCGTGAAATAAAAATTAAATTTTTAATTAAATAATTATATAATAGTTAATGTTTTTATTTTTATGGTAATTTTGCGATTCTTTCAACATGATCTCAAGTACCATAAACTCAAAGTCATAATAATGACAAATATTAAAAAACTTGCCATTTTCTTTTTAATATTTATAATCTCAAACTTTGAAATTTATTAATTTTTACAAAAAAATGAATCAATTATATAAGAACAAAAATATTATAATAAATGCATACAACATTATTTGTTGCTAATTATAAAATATAGTATATGTGTATATAGTATATGTGTATTCATAAATTACAGAATATTTTAATAGAATAACATCATATACAGGATGTTTGATTAGTAATGATAAAATCTCTTGCGTAGGGGTAGAGCGGATTAAACTGAAAAGTTCTCTACCATTTTGCAATTTTTCGTAATTATTAGTAAGATATCAATTACTCTAAATATCACCAAATATTGATTTTCAATAATTTTTTACTCAAGTATTATCAATTTTACAGAAAAACAGTAAGAGACAGAAATTGTTTATTTTCTTCTAGAGCTCTAAGAATTTTTTCAGAATTTTTTATCAATTTTTTAATATTACATTTTCTTATTGGCAACTACTTTTTCCAATGAGAAAATGCGGTATTATGAAAAATTCTGAAAAAATTCTCAGAACTCTATGAGAAGAAAATAAACCTTTGTCACTTGCTATTTTTTTATAAAGTTGAAAGTACTTGAGTAAAAAATTATTGAAAACTAGTATTTCAGCGATTTTTAGTAATTAATATTTTGTTAACTATTGCGAAAATTGTAAAATAGTACAGGACTTTTCAACTCAATTCAGTCCGCTCTACTCCTATGCGGGAGTTTTATCATTACTTATCAAACACCTTGTATAATATTAAATATATAATATTTTTATTGAATGTTTTTATTTTTATTAAACATAAAAAATACGCAAGCTAAACAATGCGTTTTAAAAGAATCTTGTTCTTCTTGTTTACTCAGCGTCATGGTTTGACAAGTTAGAAATCGATTGTGACGTATTTTTTGTTACAATTGATTCGTAGCAACTCCGGTTCTGGAAGCGTTCGGTAATGCGAAGACGAAGCGCAACAATAACAGCTCACGCTTCGGCAAGTTCATGGAGGTGCATTTCGATGCCAAGTGTCAGGTGGTCGGCGGATACATCTCCCACTACTTGCTGGAGAAGTCCAGGGTGTGCCTGCAGAGCCCGGACGAGCGGAATTATCATGTGTTCTACATGATGTGCGCTGGTGCGTCGGCTGATTTGCGCGCAAAATTGGGGATTACCAAGCCGGATGACTTTCATTATCTGAGGAATGGCTGCACTCAGTATTTCTGCAACGCGAGATCGGAGAAACGATTGAATGAGGCGCAAAAGAGTCGCGAGCAAACACAAAAGGGTAGTCTCCACGATCCTATTTTGGATGATGTTGAAGGATTTAATGCTATCGATCAGGTATGGCGAAATTTTTTTCAGTGACATAAATCAAGCGATTTCAAACAATTTGAAAACTTGAAAATCTCCAGTAATTATTTAATCTCGATTTGTTAGAATAGTAATAATAATAATCATCGCAGAACAACCCGATAGTCCGTCAAGAAAAGTCACCACTTTACAGGTTTCCAAGTCCGAAGTGGACGCTTAATGGACTCCAAACATGTTTAGAAGCTTTGGATATTCTTGAATTCAATAATTATAAGATTTAGTCATTATATCGGAACTAATTACAATATTTGTAGAGTGTTGACCGTGTCTAACATCAAATTATACTGCGATGATTGTTTGCTGAGGAAGACTCCAAAGAGAATCGAAACGTTCAATACTTTGAATAAAGAAGATATCATAAAAAAATTGGAATTAAGTCATCATTCCACATTAATATTGCGCACTCCCTCCCGCGCTGATTCTTATTAGCCTTGAATCGATTATTATTGTTATTTTAAGAAGTGAGAGTCCTGTTAAGATATTTTATTTTATTGTTTATTTTGTTAATATATTTCTGAAATTTCTTGTATATTTGCGCTAATATTTTCATTCTTTTTATTATTTTTATAATATGAAAGGCATTTACTCGACTCGGTTTAACGGATGCGGAACGCATGGAGATCTACACGATGGTGGCTGCAGTGCTACATCTCGGCAACATTATGTTCGAGGATAATCCGGAGGATACAAAAGGCGGTTGTAGGATAACCGCCGACTCGGGAAAAGCGGTAACGATATCCGCAAAGTTACTGGGAGTTGATCCCGAAGAGTTGCGACAAGCTCTTGTCTCGAAAGTAATGCAAACCAATCGGGGTGGTATCAAAGGGACCGTCATCATGTGAGTACACAAAGATTTTAAATAATATTCTACTTTTTATTGCTTTTTTAATGAATTTAAATATTTTTTAAATTTTCTGTTATAATGCGGCCTTTTTTATTATTCTTTCTAACTGTCTAATTGCAATAGGGTGCCCCTGAAGGTTTACGAAGCCCATAATGCTAGGGACGCTCTCGGCAAGGCTATTTATAGCAAATTGTTTGATCACATTGTTGCGCGGATTAACAAGAGCATACCTTTCAAGGCTTCAAGTTACTATATTGGCGTACTGGACATTGCAGGATTTGGTGAGAACAATGTTCTTAATCAGTGAACATTTTTCTGATTTATATAAAAGCGAATCGTAACAATTTTTATTTCTCATGCGTAGAATACTTCAAAGTCAATAGCTTCGAACAGTTTTGCATAAACTACTGCAACGAGAAACTTCAGCAGTTCTTCAACGAACGGATCCTGAAATATGAGCAGGAGCTTTACGCCCGAGAGTCCTTGAACGTTCCAAAAATCTCGTACGTCGATAATCAGGATTGCATCGGTGCGTAAAATTAAAGTTGCAAATAATAAAGAGCAAATCATAAATTCGGACATTTATTCCTTAAAATGAAAAATTATAAATTATCCGGAAAAAATGTTTCATATATATTTCATATCATATATATATTTTTTTCCCGGGTATGTATTATCAATTAATGAATTATTTAATTATTTTTTATGTAAAGTAATTTAGAAGACGTATCGTTTTATCCAAACAAATGTTTTCACAGTTTTTCTTAAGATAACATTTCATGATAAATAGTATTTCTTATAGATTTTGAAAATAAATTGCGTGTCACGCTAACTTTCAGATTTAATCGAATCGAAGAATACAGGTATCTTCTTCCTGCTAGACGAGGAGTCGAAACTGCCAACTCACAGTTTCGCACATTTCACCAACGAGGTTCACCGCGCGTGGAATGGTCACTTCCGCATCACTTTACCGCGAACGTCACGATTGAAGGCTCATCGAGAATTACGAGATGATGAGGGCTTCGTGATTCGCCATTACGCCGGCGGTGTCTGCTATCAAACGGTAAAAAATTGCAAAATAAGGAAAATAAAAAAATCATAAATGCATTTTTTAAAGACATTTTCCTGATTTTTAGCATCCAGAATCATTTTGAATTTTTGCATCCAGAAAAATTTCTGAAAAAATATGTATGTAACTGTGAGTTTATATTTTGATCCTATAGAATCAGTTCATTGAAAAAAACAACGATGCACTGCACGCTTCCTTAGAAGGGCTTATTCAGGAAAGTGGGAATAAATTCCTTAGGACGCAATTCGCCAATCATTCGTTGCAAAAGGGAAAACTCACCTTTATCAGTGTCGGCAGTAAATTCAAGACGCAGCTCGGCGAACTGATGGACAAGTTAAAAAGCAATGTAAGAATACGGATTTTTTAATTTTTTTACACTTTATTCTGTCTTCTCTGTTTATAATGCTTACCTGAATTTTTTAGGGAACAAACTTTATAAGATGCATCAAGCCGAATAGCGATATGGTAGCGCATCAATTCGACGGTAACAGCATTATGAATCAACTACGCTGTTCGGGAATGACGTCGGTTCTGGAATTGATGGAGCACGGATATCCTAGCCGGGTCCCTTTTCACGAACTTTATAATATGTACAAGTCTTACTTGCCGCCGGAGCTTGCCAAGCTCGATCCCAGATTCTTCTGCGAAGCTCTGCTGCACAGTCTAAAGCTGAATCAGAAGGACTTCAAGTTCGGCATCACCCGAGTCTTCTTCAAGCCAGGCAAGTTCGCAGAATTTGATCGGATTATGAAGTCCGATCCGGAGAATCTGCGCAAGCTAGTTGCTAATGTGAAGAAGTGGCTACTGAAGTCGCGCTGGAACAAGCTGCAGTTCTGTGCGTTGTCGGTGATCAAGCTGAAGAACAAGATCATCTATCGGCAACAGCATCTGATTGTGTTGCAGAAAACGGCGAGGATGTACATCGCGAAGAAACAACACCGGCCACGTATTCGCGGTATTATGAAAATCAAGAATCTACGGAAGCAGTTGACACGAATGGAGGAGACCGCGAGTCAGTTGAAGAATCGGGAGAAATCGACGCAGGACATGAAGAGGCTCGACGACGATCTAGAGGCAGCTATACGTAAAATCAAAAACAATCCAAGGATTGCACCGACGGAGATCGACGGTCTTTACACATCTCTAGTAAATCAGATGAATAAACAAATGATCGCTCTTCAAGACATGGTGAAGCAGCAGAAAGTCGCTGAGGAACAAGCAAGAAGAAACGAAAGGAGGAGGAGGAACGCAGGAGGAGGGAGGAGGAAGAGAACAGGAGGAAAAAACTCGATATGGAAGCCAGAAGAAAGATCGAAGAGGAGCAGAGGAGAAAACAAGAGGAGGAGGATCAAAAGACCGCAGCTGCTCTTCAGGTTCGTTAAGTTTCTGTGTGATAATATTAATTTATAAACAGGTAAATTAATTTTAGTGTAAAAATCTAAATTGTTATAAGCAAAGTGTTTATGTATTTTTATTTTATACTTACAAATAGTTTAGCTTATTTTTAAATTCGAGAAATAATAAATATTAAAAAAAATTTTTTTTTATTTACCAAAGAATTGATAAATAGTCTGACAATTTTTTTGTAAATATTTAATTATTAATATATATTTATATATGCTCTTATTTTGTATTATTTAAAGGCTCAATTGGAGAAAGAAGCCATGGAGGAGAATCGGTACCGAGAATTACTGGAACAAGAAAGAAGAGACCACGAATTGGCGGTCAGACTTGCTCAAGAATCGAATGGTCAAGTCGAGGATTCACCACCGCCTATACGAAGGTAAAAATCTTATTTGTTAATTAATATAACTGATACGTACAAAATATAAACGATATTTTTGAATTATTAAAATTGTCAGTTATAATTTCATTCAACTGTAACTTCATCGGTATATTGATCGATACATATAATTTTACATTCGTTGATTTAAATATGAGAAAAATCAAGAACGTTGTTAAAATAGAAATAAGATACAATTTTGTTGTTTAAATTGATGCAGTGGCTCCGATGTACGAACACCTATGAACAACAACAGGCTAATAAGGTACCGTATAATTATTCGGGTTTCTCGTGTAAAAGACTAACTTCTAATGAAATTCTCCTTTTCGAATGAATTAATAATCCTCGCACGCATTGATCCACATTCATTTTTCATCGACCGATTCTTCGATAAAGCCTATTTCGCAAATAAATTATTCTCTATCAAAGAAAGGCTTGTAATTTCTCAAAGAATCTGTCAAAGAAAATAAATGATTCTATGTACATTTTTAGGCATACTATTAATTGTGAGATTTATTTTAACACTTTCAGATTCTCGTGTAAATTTTTTACTCACACTGAACCGCATGATGCACTAATTTCGGCTATTAACTTTCTTGTTGACTAATACCAGCATTTGTTTTTTAGCGCATGATATATTCCAATGTTAAAATATTGTATTACGGAATGTTATAAATCCATTATATATTATTTTCTTATGAATATCTGTTTGCAATGTAGATCGGAGCAGGTTCGTAATCAACAGGCGGCTATGAGCAACAAGAAGTACGATTTGTCGAAGTGGAAGTACTCTGAGTTGCGAGACGCAATCAATACGTCCTGCGACATTGAGTTACTTGAAGTACGTGCACGCATATCGGTTATATAACCGTAACTTTTTTTATTTAAAATTATTTATTCCAGGCTTGTCGTCATGAATTTCATCGCAGACTGAAAGTTTATCACGCTTGGAAGGCGAGAAACCGCAGGAGAACCATCATGGACGAAAACGAGAGAGCACCAAAATCTATCATGGAAGAAGGTAAATAATTACAATCACTGCAAATTAATAATAATGAAGTAGCTTCAATTGTAATTATTAGGTGTTGGAATTAATTCGTAGCGTTTTACAAGTGATGGGAAGTACTTTCATTAATGTATTTTTTAATGCTCATGTGAAATAAATAACATTCTTTCATTAAAAACGCTACGAATTAATTCCAACACCTAATAGATTAATAAACAACTGTTTGAACAACTTGTAACAATTGGAAAAATTTCGTTGAAAATGTATACATTAATACATAACAATTGATATATTACATCTCTTAAAATTAACATTTTTATATATATAGTAAAGAATGGCCTAAATAATATAAATAAAATTGTGTCGAGAAGGGCTACGAACCCATTCTTTCTTGGATAATGGTTATCCTCTTTATTTTTTCCTATATAGAATAGATTAAATTACCACATCCACAAAAGCAATATTGTTCAACCTAATAAAAAAGGAAAAAATTATTCAACAATTTTTTACTATCCTATACGTTAAATCGGTTTTTGAAAGTTTTATGTCCATTGCTCTTAAAATGAATTCAAAATTAGCCTTTTCCCTAACACTCTTAAAATTACATAAAAAAAGACAAAGACCAATTGGATTTCTTATCAAATCAAGAGGTTGTTTATAAAATATATTGCGAGGATTATGATACCAGCTACGTGATCAAACGAGAGAAAATTAAAAAATAGATTACAGGAACTATAAGTCAGATATAAAGAAAAAGAAGAAAACGGGATCAATCATCGGTTATCACTAACTACAAAATTAATTGTAACCAGAGTTTAAGTGGAATAAAGTAAGAATTTTATATAGCGAGCCTTCTTACAACAAGCGATTAATATCTGGTTCACATAAAAAAGCAAAGATAAGATCTAAATAGGCAGAATGACACGGAATCGCTATATAAATCTTCCTATTATGCAATTCCCTTCATTTTCCTAGTTCTTTTTTCTCCCCCTTTCTCAGTTACCATTTCCCTGTCAGTTCTTCCCCCCCCCCCCTGCCCCTCCACTTGTAATTGTAACATTTTTGTCATTTCATAACATTTGAGCTGCGTTCCACTTAACGCTCACAATGCTTGTGGAATCATTTCATCCTTGTCGTTTATCAAATGTTAAACAAGTACAAACGATGCTTGCGATCGTTAAGTGGAACGCAATTTAGTCAGACAATAAAGACATTCTATCGCAATCTGCTTTATATTATATATTTTTATATTCCGACTGATCTTATCTTTCAATTTTGGATATTATAACTGATTTTACATTTTAAGGTCTTCATTAGTTTTACTTATTATATTTAATTCAATTATTTTTTTACTTTTATTAAATTTATACTAATTGTTTTTAGATTTATATATTTTTATATTATTATATTGATTGTTTTACTGTTTCTATAGTCTTCGATTTTTTAGTAATTTAATCATGATACATTTGTAACGAGCAACAATATTTTACATACACATTCTTATTGGTTGATAATGGAGTCTGTTGTGATTTCTATGATGCGAAGAACATGTGTGACTTATCAGCGTAATAATCACAGGATAAGATCTAGCGATCTTACGTCTGTTATTAATCTGTTATTATTAATTATTATTAATTATTATCTGTTGTTATTATTAATCTGTTATTATTATCTGTATTTTTATTAATTATTATTTTTAAGTCGTCTACAATTTTTATTTTTATTTTAATTAAGAATTTATAATTTAAATTCAATAATTATATTTGTTCTGTTTAACATTGAGAATGATCCGATCGGGATCGAAATGTCGTTTGTAATATCTATATCTTGTTTAATACACTATATTATTTTCATTACATCTTTTTCTTATGGCTCGTAGCCCTTCTCGACTCAATTTTATTAACATTTTAAATCCTTCTTTTGCACTATATCACTAAAAATCTCATTGACCTTGATCTTTGATCACTTACGATCAATAGACTTAACTTATTTATTTCATTTCAATGGAGATAAAAGAGTCTTTAGATATTTATAGATATCTTGCCAGAATTTAAACAAGTTTTTTACACTGAAAGAAAAGATTGGCTGATTATGACATAACATTTTTAATTGGTTACAGCAGTCAATTTTTGATTGTGTTATCTATCGAAATACTGATATTGCCAAAAATTGGCTGTTGTAACAAATAATTGGCTGCTGCAATTAAAAGTGCTGTGCCATATTTTACCATCTAATTTACTGCAGCCAATCTTTTTCAATCAAAGAAATCTTGCAAAAGAAAAAACTAATAATCAGATTAATCAAATCATAAAGCAATTTCATAAAGTAGTTTTCACGTTGCAATTACTTAGTAAGATTAATAGATTTGTATATGTATGTGTGATGATTGAAAAATATCTTCATCAATCTGGAAAATAATCTTAAATTAACATGTCATTTTCCAGCTGCAAAAACACCAAGGACTCCATTAAAGCAACAGATAGTTGAGTCATCTCAGAGATATTTTCGAATTCCTTTCGTTCGTTCCTCTGCAGCCGGACAGCAAGATAACACGCACGGTGGCGGCAAAAGAGGATGGTGGTACGCGCACTTTGATGGTCAATACGTCGCACGGCAAATGGAACTTCATCCTGATAAATCGCCTATACTCCTCGTAGCAGGTAAAATTCCGTATTACATAATGTTTTTATCTTTATGTATTTATTACTTATGCTCGTATATTTAATACGAACTCTCTGCATTGTAAATAATGCTTTGAATCACTTTCTGAAAACATAATAAGTAATAATTGACCCAGATAAAAATGATTAATCTTTAATTTTTCATAATATGAAAAAAGTGTAAATGAAACGTAGCTAACGACTGAAACAAAAAGTAAAACATCAGAATAATTTTTTATATTTTTTATACGCATGTACGAAAATATAGCTTATATTGGTATTTTCATGACTTCACAGTGTTTTGACAGAAATGCTTAAATTCTTGCTTAAATTTGTGTTATACTTTACATGTACTTTAAATCATATCGCGTTATGTTAAATTTAATTTCAAAAAATTATTTTTTTCACAACAAGTAAGAGTTTAATGTCTATTACGGTCGAAGCTGCTTTTAAATAATTTTTGTGTGAATTTATATACTAAGGTTACGTTTAAAAACTTCTTCTCTAAGGAAAATTTTACTCGAAATATATAATACACGTAACGTATATTACAGCATATAGAGTAAAATCTTCCTCAGAAAGGAAGTTTTAAAACGTAGCTTAAATATGTAATCATTTAAACTGCGCGTCAAAATGATTTTTCAGATTTATAAATGCAATTAAATTATTAATTATTTTTTTGTTTGTTAGGCATTGACGATATGCAGATGTGCGAGTTAAGTCTAGATGAGACTGGATTAACGAGGAAACGCGGTGCCGAGGTTTTAGAACATGAATTCAATCGCGAGTGGGAGAAATATGGTGGTAAACCATATATTGCGCCGTGTGATCGCAAGAAGTGAAGAATTCGCGACGCAGTTGTAGAAGAATTATACTTCTGCATTATGTCGCGCAAAAAAAAAAGAAACGCCGCATAAATCACTAAATTTGTTATAATTTTTACGTATCTTACGTAAGTTCTCGCCCGATGAATACATCGGCGATTCTGTGCCTTGCGAGATGTGCCTTTTACATTACGGCACAAACGATACATTTATATCGTAAATTATATTTTACGTCATTCAGTTACGTAAGTCAAAAAACTTTTTTGTTGATATATTAAAATTCCTATTTTAAAAATCTAGCTTTTTAATCATTCTAGCATTTGTCGTTCATCAGTATTCTATAATATTTTCTATAATATTTTTTATTAAATAATTAAAGATGGTTATAACTTTAAAAAATATATATAACTTATCTTTTTTCGTGATAAAGTTATGTAATTCTAAAACAGTTTTCTGTATAAATCTTCTTTATAAATAAGAACAGAAATAGATAAGATATCGTTGTTCCTTATCACATTAAGCTTATGCATTATTAACATACCTTTGCAAGCTATAAAAATAATCTTGATTAAACAGTTTAATGAAAACACCTTAACGTTATAACAAGATTTGTTTACGATAATGATGATATTTAGTACGTAAGTCGTTCGAAATAAAAATAATAATAAACAATACAGACGAAACGGACAATAAACAATTTATACTGTCAATTGTACTATACAAGCCGAATAATTGTGAACACAGTGATATATGTCGAATTAAATTTTGCAAAGATTTAATGTTGAGTAATATTATAAAGCGGTAGTGATCTCATTCAGATGATTTCTTAGAATTCACGTATTGCTACATATATGATAAATACATACAATAATATTAATAAATATTTATATAAACTTATTAATTAATATTAATAAATCTTTAGCAGAGTAGAGAATATACATATTTTATTTAGAAACATCATATTTTCAGACTTATGTTGAAATATTGTAAGAGGAATTGCTAATATAAAGATCGTTATAAGATCCTTTATTTGTGCACCATTTGTTTTTGTAAAGATATGACTCTTAGCTCGATACATTTTTTTTACTTAAAAAAACCGAATACATTTCCTAATCGCTTATTGATACAGATGGTGGTACCCAGCCACCAAAGGCCATCTCCAATTCTTTTGCAACCGCCAGACAGAGACGATCTTGATAAGGCGCAGCTATGATCTAAATTTATATACATATATATATATATATATATATATATATATTATTTAATCTGAATTGATTAATTAAAATTTACCTGAACGCCTGTGGGCATTCCTTCGTGCAGATTAAGCCCCATTGGTACATGCGCCGCGGGAAAACCGATAAGATTGAATATTGCGCAGTTCGCAACGGACATTAATTCGCATAATACAAACTGCGGAAGAAATTGCTTTCGGAAGGTCGGGTAAATAAGTACGCCATTGTCTCCCAATAGATCCTATAGGACAGACGAAGGAAAGCGGCAGTTAAATGTAAAAAAACCTGGTAACGAAATTGACTTGTACAGACATGATAATTGTATTAGACTTCCAGAACTAACCAGCAGTTTCTGTCGAATTTCCTCTGCATGCTTCGTGTAATGCGATATCTCTGATTCTGTGAATGGAAAATGCGTTTCCAATGGAAAAGTGAAGAATAACAACTGTTTCGTATGTTCTGACAGACCAAATAGAACTTTCATCATTTCGACGTTTAAATTCTTACGGTGCTGCAATAATAATAAATCGCAATAATAACAAAACTGGAGCTGTCTTTTACATCATCAATCCAAAACTGAAGTGTATCTTTTACATCTAGTTGTAAGGGAGACTGGAGCAAATTGTTACAGGGAGTTAATCGGGAGCACAGACTCTTGCATAAAACATAAGACATAAGAAAATCAACCAATCAAAGTCCTTTATTTCATGGAAAGGAAGAAAATAAAGGACTTTGATTGATTCAGTTTCTTATGCATTCTGTGTTATGCAAGAATCTATGCTCTCCGTCTAAGTTATTACAGTTTGTTTTTTTGCCACATTTTTATGAATTTTTATATGTGATTCTTATGATACTCTACAATTTCACTTAGTTTAGCCGCCTTATTTCAATTCTAGAAGACATTACGCATATTTTCTTGATTTTTACTATTAAAAGTAAATATTTTATTGTATATCGCTTGTGTTATTGTATATATAATTTACAGTTATGTGATTATCTTTTTGTATACTTCTTTTGTATACATTTGATTATAATAACACATTTTGTTTTGAATCGATATGTACTTTTTGATCTTTTGTTTTTTCGAATTGGAAATGGAAGATTGGGACAAGTTGTTAACTTTGATCGGGACAGGTTGTTACAGTGTAACAACTTACACTGTACTCCATTGAAAATAATTTTTTTTCTTCTACAGAATGATGCACAGGTTTATAAATAGATTGTCGACTTCGTGTCCATGTTTGAAGCAGTTCTAGGCAGCACTATATTTGTGTTCACTCTATATGTATAAATCACACGGATAAGAACGTTAGTGTTTTCACAGAAATTTATGCGATTTTTACAAACAGGACGCATACATACGCATATATGAACTGAAACAAGTACAACTAGGAATCAGGTTCATTTCTTTCTATCATAATGAGTCAGTAGTCTAATTATAAAAGTCTATGGAATGATCTTACAAAAAAAAAGATAAACAGAGAATCTATAAATGTAGAAATCGTATCGCGACAGCGGCAAAAAAAGTTAAAAGATGGCCACCTGTCTGTGAGAAAAGCAACAAATGTAATATTAATTTTCTGACTTTCCAACGTTAACTTTAATAATTTATTTAAAAAAAATTTTTTTAATTTTGTATTATAAAATAAATATTTCTTGTGAAATATTTTATGTTGAATTTCATTGTAATTTTGAATATGCTTTATACTGTAATATTGAATTTGCTTATATACAATATATATATATATTTTTTTTTCAAGTGATATTATATTAGGTGTTGGAATTAATTCGTAGCGTTTTTAATGAAAGAATGTTATTTATTTCACATGAGCATTAAAAAATACATTAATGAAAGTACTTCCCATCACTTGTAAAACGCTACGAATTAATTCCAACACCTAATAAGTGTAACAACTTGCCCCATAATAGGGTAAGTTATTACAATTTACCTATTGATAGAAAATCTTAATTTTCACTTTTTAAAAACATAGATATAAATCAGAAAAAATTGATTAGATAAAGTACTTGAAACATAGGTATTCAGTAATTTAAATAAATAAACTTATACGGAAAAAAATTCCTAATAAAAAATTGTAACAATTTGCTCCGATCTCCTCTGTATATAATATAACTGTACATATAATACATTTTATTTTTTAGTTCTGAGATTCTAATAATAATATCATAATGTTGATAAATTAAGTACCCCACTTCTGAAACAACATTGCAACAATTCTGCATTAGCAGGCTGCAATATCTCTATCGTAATATCTTACAGTGAAATACGTCCGCATTTTTTTCAGCGGGAAAAGGCATGTACGTGATGTGACTTTCACGTATGGAAAATTAGCTAGGTTATTAAATCTTCCTCAAGATTCCTATATTCTCTTAAAGATCCCAACGATATCGTATTATATTTGTCGTTACGTGGATTTTGTGTATAATAAAAAAAATATGCAATGACAATAATACAACGATATCGACTTAATTATCATTAAGAGTTATAAAGGTCTAAGTTTAAATTATTTAATATACTGATCTTCGTGTATTTTGCATCTTTTATACCTTGGAATCGCTCGCGTCTAGCACCATTTGAGGCGGCTTTTTTATATTCAAGAATCCCGTTAACGCAATGTCGATAATTGTTACTGGCCACTCTATTGGTAACTGTAATGTCAAGTTAACGTACGTTAAATCCTGCGTGCATATTGATATATCAGCTGCAAATACTGTACCTTTTCGACATGAACATTATATCGCGCGAAATGATTAGCGGCTTTCAGAACGCAATTCTCAATTTCCTGTGACATGGATAATACACCAATCGTTTTGTCCAAACTTTGTCGATAGTAGATCTTTATTTGCTTCAAGTCTACCGGCACATCTAAACGCAAGTCGTGATTGCATTTCGATGTCATCACTTTCATGAGCAAACCAAGATCCTCAGCGTATCTAGTCATTGGACCAAAGGTTAGCAACTTATGAAAGTATTTGTCTTCGGTGAATGGGAAGTGTCCATTAGTCGGAATAATTCCTGCAAAACGAATAGGAGAGAATATGGTTAATATTAAAACCGCTCAGTTTCTTCAATTTTCCATTTTATCTTTCCAGCGAACTTGTACTTAAAATATTTTGTAAGACGTTTTTTTAATATCTTTAATAGGTATATGTATCCGAAAGTAATTTAAAACAGCAACAAGATTTAATTAAAAGAATTAAGTTTATCAATGGATCACAATGGGAATACCAATATAATAAAGAAAATTAATTTACCAGATGTGGGTTTGTGCCCGAAAATGCCGTTTATAAAAGCAGGTATTCTTATAGAACCACCAAAGTCTGAGCCAATTCCAATTACGGAACCACCTGCCCCAAGTAATGCGCCCTTAAATAAGAATTTTTATTTTAAACATTTTTTTCTTTTTATTTGAAACTAGATTGTATCATTTTAAACAGGAATTATATACGTTAATTCCGTCTATTATATAAGGTGTCTTTCTGTGGTATTTTAATTCGCCAATTTTTAGACATTCTGATCTTACATCATTACAACCGAATGATATCGCGTGATTGTACGTCTAGGTGTTCCGGGAAAGGAAAGTGTTCTAAGCGAAAGTCAGTAATGATTAATAAACGACAACGTATATCTTTCGCTCGCGTAAGAATTGGAATTCGCATAGAATTTCGATGTTGATCGAAGTTGATTGAAAGATAATCTGCGTTCGTAACCGATAAAACGCAGCGTCGATGATAATTGTTAATCTCTAATTGTTAATCGACTAATTATACAAAAAGTATAATTATATTTCATATTAATCATATTTTATATGTACATACACTGAGAAAAAAATACTGTTGATTCAATTAAAGTCTATATTAGTCTATCTTTTTAGACGGGCCACTAACATAAGTAATTAATATAAATAAATTATTATTTCAATAATCAAGGCCTTTATGTCAATAAAAATATACATGAATTAATCACTTATGTTGTGACAGCCCGTAATATAGAATTTAATGGAATCAACAGCATTTTTTTCTCAGTGTATATGTAATTATATATATAAATCACAGAAAAATATGTTTCCTATTATTGTATACTATATTATTCTTTCAATCTATCTTTTCTATTTTATATGGACAGACGATGAATTTTTCTTCAAAAGTCTTAAACGATTCTCAAATAATAATTTTTTTTTAATAATTAGAGCTGAATTACTTCTCCACCGGATGATCCACCGGCCGAATATCTAGTGTCATAAGGATTACAAGTACGGCCATATAGTAGATTAGTGCTATCAAAACCACCGCACATCTCAGGCGTGTTAGTAACACACAATGGTATCGCACCAGCATTTCTGAGCATCTCGACGACCGCGGCATCGCAGTCTGCCTTTATCTCTTTGCGAGGCAAAGTGCAACCTGTATGACTGCAACCTGCAATCATAGTAAATTTTATTTACTTCATACACAAGATTCTTTACAATCGCATTTGATATACTTAATGTAATTAATACTTATTTAATATATTTCACATAATAGCGTCTTTTTTTTGTGCATTTTTTTAGATACATGTGTTCTTTAAAATGTAAAGATGAAAATGTTGAAGCAACAATATAAAAAAACTATTCTTACCTTTTACAGCACAACATTCCTTGATGGTAATTGGAACACCATAAAGCGGCTTTTCTTTTTCTAAAGTTTTAATATTAAATTTGCCCTCTTTCAATTGTTGATCGTAATTTTTTGCCTCGATTATTGCGTCAGTGAATCGTTCGTCAACGACAGCGTTTATAAAAGAGTTTACTTCTTTAATACGCATTATATATTCTCGCACTACTTCATAACTTGTAATCTGTTTTTTAAATAGATTTAAATACATTTAAACATTGCATATATAAACTTTTTAATTTTCTTCCTATATATTACAAAGTAAAATTTATTTTTACAACAAAAATAAAATTAAGTTTGTCATAATTACATAACATGTATCATACATAATCGGTACAAAACGATAAAAGCTATCGCTGAAAGAAACTACGCAGAAGGATTCTTTATAGAAATGTAATAAATGTCGTACCTCTCTCTCTCTGATCTTTTTAGCGAGTTTCGTGGCACTCAACATGCATATGGAACGAGTTATAGGTGGAATACTTGGTGGTTTCTTGTGAAAAAACAACCATATCGGACGAAATACATTGTATACAACATTTATAATAGTGAACACTATACGCATTTTCCACAGCATTGCCTATAAAGTAAGCACCATTCAGTTAATCAACCGTCAGTTGACACTTTATATTAATTTGACAAACAATTAAATTCAGTTCAACCGATTTTCCTTTCGAGTTTAAGAAATATCTGCGTACGTTTCAATATGTATACGTGCACTAATATGTTTGGAAAAAATGTGC
This sequence comes from Acromyrmex echinatior, assembly GCF_000204515.1. The sequence continues at coordinate 874,744 of NW_011627357.1, read as the reverse complement.
TAATCAACAAAACGTGTTATGATCGAACTTAGTATTACGTAATTATTATACGTAAGGATACATCGCATATCAGCATAGCTAGCAATATTGGTAGGTGGTCTTATTGAATTTTGCATTGAATTTCGCGTCACGGTTCGCGGAGCTTCGGATAAACCATAAGTCTATCGCATGCTTGACACGCATGGATCATTGAATAACAATGTGACTTCTTTCGCAATAGATTGGGATTAGGAATTTTGGGGCCAATAACTGTATACGCGTTTTGCATTTGCAGCACAAATAAATCCAAACAAGTTCATTCAAGGACTTGTGTCACATTTTCTTCAATAATACATTTGGAAATAAGACCGTTATATATGATTACATCATCCAAATACGTTATTTGACATCAAAGTTAGGATGAACTAATATATATTTCCAAGATAAATTCATTTATATAAGAATACGTATAATAAGAATACGTAATAGTTACATTCAACTTTGAATGACGAGTGACACATATTTTCTTCGCTCCTTCATGAAATTTTGCTTTTAAACTCATATTGAAATTTTGTACATACAAAATGTTTCTCAATAGTAACAATGTTGGTGTAACTTCAAAAATAAATTCAATACACAAAAATTATAAATATTTATTTATTTTATATTATTATCATCTCTTTGTAAATACAACGTGATCGTTTCACTTAATCTCGTTACAATCTAAATTAATTATATTATCTACAAACGTCTTCACACGTGTCTTACTGACTATTATAAACACTAATGCGTGATGAAGTCGTATTATTTCAGAATTATATAAGAATTATTGAAAATATTCCTCAAGTAAAATAACACACACACACACACACGCACACACACACACGCGCGCGCGCGCGCGCACGCACGCACCACGCACGCACGCACCACGCACGCACGCACGCACAGAGAGAGACAGAGACAGAGAGACAGAGACAGAGATAGAGACAGACAGAGAGACAGACAGAGAGACAGACAGAGAGACAGACAGAGAGACAGAGAGACAGAGAGAGAGAGAGAGAGAGAGAGAGAGAGAGAGAGATCATGATAATATGAAATAACATTAAAATAAATTATGACTGAAAAAGTATTTTTTAATAATCAAAAGCTATTTTGATATCATGATATTTTTATATTCTGCTTGAATTATACAACATAATTTATGTACTGAAAAAAACTAAATTTTAATAAATATTTATTTTGAATAGTTCTAAATAAATATTTACTAAATATAAAAATTTATTACAAATTCATTAATTTAGTTATTCTTTTATAATAGAGTAATAAGTTTTCTTTTATAGTAGAGTAATAAGTTTTTCGTTGACATTTTCTCACGCCTATCTCCGAGAAAGCTTAACATTTTAACGATAATAAAGACTTCTCTTTTTCACTCTTTACGACGATATTTTTTGCGAAAGAAAGAATGCTAAACGCTAATGTAATTAACCGATGCGACCTTTTTTCAAGTATACTTTGAAATATACTTGCATGACATATGATAAAATATCTAAAATATCTATATCTCTGGATATATACGCACGAATCTATGTATAATTTAATTCTTTTTACATGAGGTGGCATATATTAATGATTTCCTCATTATCGACCACAAACGTAGAAAAAGAGTTTCCGCTCCATGATATTCAGCGCGATGCTCACTCAGATTGTTTCAATATTTATGACAGAGCATCGAAAACGCATTTACTCTTATTTAGTGTGAAAATTACTTCGAAAGATTAAAAACTCTTTCTTAAGATCACGCAGTCGTCAGCTTTCTCTAAGTGGCACGAGGGCTTGTAGATAATGCGCGTGCTCTTCGCGATTAAGAAAAATACTTGCTTTCATGTGCGATATACCTTGCAGTATATAATTTACAGTATAATTTGTTGCAATTAAATCATAATTAATTCGTGGTAATTATATCAATTATGTTTATCATTTGGAATAAATAGTTTTTTGTAATTTAATAAGTAATTTTTTATTACTTATTTTTTATTACTTATTTTAATTGACATTGTTAGTTGCTGTTTTGCGCAGAAAGAGAGGGCATCATCAAAGTATTTCCAATAAACATTAAATTATGTGATTAAGAGAGAGAGAGAGAGAGAGAGAGAGAGAGAGAGAGAGAGAGAGAGAACTACTGAGCAAAGTGCTTGCTCCGGAATGTAATAAAATAAATATGTTAATAAAATGTTTATTGAAAAGTTAAATATAGCAACATATTAATTATAGTTCGATAGAAAAATACCTTGGAAAACATCACTAACAATAAACGATAATTCTTAAGATTTCTTCTTAAAATTTCTTCTTAAAATTGATATATTCGCTAATTAAAATTCAGATTATTCGAACAAAAAAATGTTTATTTTATCGTGTTTTCTCTTGATTCATTCAATTGATGTACTCTGTACAGTATCGTTTTGTGAAAATGGAAAAATGTCGATGTATCTAAAATTTTAGTTACATAGATATAAAAATAACTTTTCTTTGACCATCAAAATAATTATATAAGTCAAATTAGTTATTAGAATGTTGAAATCTTTGTGTTGTCATCATTTGAGTATTCTATATAGTTATTTTAGTGATCCAACAAAATTATTTTTAGATTTGTATCTAGTTGAAACAAATCTAGAAATACTGCAGCAGAACTATTTTTTCGTACAAACGAAAATAATTGATGCTTCTTAATAATAGATGACACGTGTAACTTATGAACGATATTCAAGAATAATAATCAAACAAAATTACTTTTTTCTAATCATTTTCAACTCGCAGCACAAAAATAACTCAAAATAAACGTTCATATATTATACGATTATTGAAATAATTATATTTTTATGTTTTCAATATTACTATTAATAACACTTTTTTATATCATTTACTTATCACATTTATCTGTCGTTATCACATCTGTGATAACATAAATTTGACAAAACAAAAAATGAAATCGTAAAATATGTATAAAATCTTAAAGTAAAATGAAAAATTAAAAAAGATATCTTTTATTCTTTTTACGTATTTGAATTTAATTCATAACGCGATATCATTATATCTATGTAAATTACAATCTACTATGACTTGGTTAATTCCATATCGTTCTTTTTAGACAAGTTGTTTCTTAATATAAAAAGAGTTTCTTAATATAAAAGCTACACTAAAAAGATCATTATTACTTGCCGGAAAGATCGCTGTGAAATAAGAAATCGTTTTACTGCACGTACCGTCAAACTGTTTAGATGTGTATCCAATTTAAATTAATTCCGCTGGATTGTTTTTTTCGAACTTTCAAATTGAAAAAGAACACTGAAAAATGTACAGAAATGAAAAATGCCAAGTATATATAATATCACTGCATGTGCCGAAATATTATCAGTGATTCTTAATAAGAGATTTATTTATTTTCGTAAAAGAAAAATACGTATTTGCGAAAGCAAATAATTTCCGAAATAATCTAAACAATTTGTTGAACTAGTTTCGATCGCATCCCGTTTAACGTGTATCGGCGCGCGGCATAGCAGACTGAATGTAACGATGGTACGACTTGATATTTTAACAAAAGTCGGTGGGAGAGTCTGAGGGACCTCCAGAGTATTGAATTCCCCTTCTGAGAAACTGGATTTGTACTCAATACAGTTGCGTGTGGAGGACAAACGATCAGTCATTAGAAAAACAGATCTGCGTGATAAATGTATTTAGAATTGCAAGCAATTGCCGAGTACTAGCAATTGTTCTCCAATACTTGCGCAATCATCATAATTTCTAAACGTCTTCGATATATTTCCTGGTCGATTATTACTTCGATAAAGGGGTTAATTGACAGTTCAGGATATTAGATTAATATTTAGGTAACTAAATATATTTTATTTGAATTTTCAAAAAGTGTGGTTTGTTAAATATATCAGTTTTTGTAATATAATCGCTTTGTGTATGCTGTGTGTATATGTGTATGTGTGTGTATGTGTGTGTATGTGTGTGTGTGTGTGTGTGTGTGTGTGCGCGCGCTACTTTTAATCATACACATTATAATATATTCTTGAACACTATTATAAAATACTTTATTATAATAATATTCAGATTAGAACTTTCTGACCTCAGTTAATTAGAATTTATTTTCAAATCAAATTTAGTTTTTAAATAGAATTCAACACTTTAGTATGAGATTCTAGAAGAATATAATTTTTTTTGTAAAAAAAATTGATATCTATAAGTAAGAAAATAAAATTTAAATTAAAATTGGAAATTTTATTTTCTTATTTAGATATTAATTTTTTTAATGAGAGAGGGAGATAGAAATATATATATTTTTATCTCATGCTAAAATGTTAAAAATTAATTAAAAATTAAATTTGTTTTAATTGATTGTAATCAAGAAGTCCTAACTTGAATGTTAACGTATGTGTGATTTGGTAACATATTTAAAGTAAAATTTATATGAGGTCCGCATCGATTTCACACAACACTGCTAAGCTACAATCAAGTACGTTGAATAGTAATTTTTTTAATTTCCACACGTAATTATTGTATCGCACACACAATAATTATAGTACACGCAACTTTTCCTTTCTCCCATAATTGATTCCTATAAAAAAATCTTGATATCAAGAAAATCAAGAAAGTAACTACTTATGAATTACTCTTTTTGGACGCATTCTGCATTTCACCAATCTATTAAACCATAAAAGATTATTAAAAAAAAAATTGAAAAAATTCTCTTTTTCTCTCTAAATATAAAGGAAAAGAGAGAAAAAAAAATAAACTCTGCAAAAATTATAAAATCATATATTATCATATTAATATTTTAAAACTAAATTATTTCTTTATTTTTTTGTATTATTTAATTTACAATAATTTATATGTTAGTTTTGTCTACATAAAAAAATTTGTAAACATCATGTAACAAACAGTAAAAAACATACAAACGTAATTTTCAAATATACAATTATTTTTTTTTTACTAATCAATACAATTAATTATTACAAATTATTACCGCAGGACACAATTATAATGAGGACACCGCGTTGGCGCGAAATGACGGATGGACGAAGGAGGAGAGAGAGAGGGGAGGATTACCGACGGAGGATCGTGTTGATTGGCCGAGCGAGCCAGCGGGTTCAGCGGTGGGCCGTGAGGGCGCGCTCGCGTGCGTAACGCGCACTCGTGCGGGAGCCAGCGACCGATGGCGACGACCGCCGAGATGTGCCTGCGAAGTTACGTGGTGTTCCCGTGCCGTCCTTAGATCCTCGTCTTGTGTCCCCCTCGCGCGCGATCTCTGCCGCTATCCCGTACGTTTTCCGTCCCCACGAAACGCCTGACGACGACACGTTCTGCCGTCGTCGTATCCCGTCATCGAGTGCGTGCCGCGAATCGTCGCGCGTGAATGCGTGTGTTCGTTGGTGTGCTTAACGGTGTGGTGTGCGTCGTGTCGAAGAAGTGCCGACCAGATCACGGTGGATCATCCGTCTGTACCGAGCGAGGGGGAGAAGGATATGCGTGTATAGGTAAATATACCAGAATGCGTGCAAAAGAGTGTGCATGTGTGGTGTGTGTGTGTGTGTGTGTGAGAGAGAGAGAGAGAGTGAGAAAAGAAACAAGACGTGTGTCGCGTTGCAGTTCACGGCGAATCGCCGCGAGTACGAGAGAGTTGACACCTCCGCGAGAGCATGGATTCGTGGCTACACCACCAGTCGTCCCCAAGTCGCCAAGAAGCCGTGCTGTCGTCCCGGTATCGTCAGTAAACACCGACGGATATACAGAGTGAGTCATTGCTCTTTTGCTTTCGTCTGTTCGCTGTTGCTTTCTTCCCTCCTTCGCTGCTTCCATCCTCTCTGTTTCTCTTTCGCTCTCCTCTTTCGTTCCCTCCTCCCTCCCTTCGTGTCTCCTCTGCCGCTTCGCGATTTGTGACTTGCCGCTCGCAATTTCTCTCGATGCGATACCTGACCCTGACCTCTGCGGTAACAACCGAGAAAGCACCCGAAGCACATTCGTTCCTTCCAAAAAAGGATCCTCTCGTTTTGCGTGTCGGAATTATTCCTACCTTGACGTTTTTTGTCCGGCAGTCCGGCGTAGTTTCCGACGAATTTTAGTTTCCGGAGTGGAGAATGAAAGGGAGGGAGATTTGTACTTTGAGTTTCGGCGTTTGAACTTTGTTTACGTTTCTTTGAGATTCCGAAGGATGTTACCTGAATTTTTTTAAACCCCGGGGTTTATTGTGCTGCAAATTTCTAGCAGACGTTCGAGCATCTGGACACCGTGTTGGCCCCTTCTATCGTTTTTCCCTCTTTCTGTCATCCTCCCCTTAACGTCGTCGTCTTGCTTACGCGCGATTTCATACAGCGACATTTTCTTCGTGTGAAAAGCTTTAGTTAGAACTGTCAGATGTTTAAAAGGTTTATGGAGAACATCCGGCAATATTAAAAATGTTTTAAAACACATACGATAATTAAAATCCATGAAGGATGAGCATGTTATACAGAAAAAAAATGATTTATTACAGTATTAACTAATAACAGTTTAATTAAAATAGTCATGATGTTAGTTCAATGATTTATTTTAATGAAATAAATATACAACATTTTATTAAAAAAAAATTTAAGATGTATTTATTTTATCAAAACTATCATTAAAAATTAACGGGATTATTTTTGATTAAACTGCTGTCGACTAATGATGTTAATATAACTTCTTTTATGTAGGAATATAAAAATTTTTTGACAACTTTTTTTTCTTGACTTTCTCATGAATCCATTAAAATAACTCGCGTTTAAAACATCATTATTTTACCGCTCT
>NW_011627357.1:853546-866629 GCF_000204515.1 Acromyrmex echinatior | reverse complement strand
AAAACGCTACGAATTAATTCCAACACCTAATATATGTGTGTGTGTGTGTATCCAACCGGGTTGTTTGGCGTAACTTAAAGAGCAGCGTAACGAAGAGTCGGATATTTAACGTGCCATTGACATTTTGAGATCCAACCATTTGAGGCTTTGATCTGTGCCGACTCTATCGGACTCTCGCTCTCCTGCGCTTCTACACCGTATAAATCTTTAAAGCATATACCCCATATCGTTGTCCTCTAACGGACAGTGCCATGCACTCGTATTTCCGGAAGCACGCAAGAAACACGCACGCGTTGACATTTACGCGAAGAAAGCGCGGCGCGGCTACGCGACAAAAGCGACGTTGACGTTGACGTCGACGTCGTGCTGCGCCGAGGGCACAAGGCAAGGATAATGATATTACGGCTTAAAGAGACGGCTTAACCTAACCGTTAGTTTATTGGCGTGAAGGAGTCGCGGAGCGTGTCTACATCAAAGCGGCCGCTTCTGAGCTCCACTTTGCTCTGCCTCACTCGACGTCGTCGTCGTCATCGTCGCCTGCCGTTGTCGCCGTCATCGTCGTCTCCTCCGGCCATCCACTACCACCACTAAAGCTTCTCACTCCGCTTCACCGAACCACAGTATGCAAGCGGCACCCTCGACGAAGCACGCTGCCCGCGTAGCTGTGTCTATCTATTAACACCTATTAACATCTGAAACGGGACACGCAACTGGCACAGCCATCGGTCCAGCAAGATGCGTATCTCGCGACGACCACGATGACGACTACGCGATTTTCGTGATGACACAGTCATTCGTCAAAAGATCACGGATTTTTATACGAATTTCGAGCGAAAATGTTCGCAATAATTTATGAAGTAAATTTACATTTAAGAGGATCCTAGAGTAAAGAATTTTAGAGTTTAATTAGAATCACTTAAATCTTTGTTAATTTATGAGATAAAAAAGACTGTCCACTTATACAGGGGACACCCTGTATATTTGAACGGTGATAAGAGGGAAAGTGGAGATGTTGAGTGCAAAAAGTGCAAGCAGACGTAATAATGTTTTGTAAAAATGCAAGAATTACTTAAATAAATAAATTTGTCTGTTAAATAAAATTAGCGATAGACGTTAAAATAATATAAAATCAATCAACGGAATTTCTAAGGAAACAACGCAAGGATCAGGGTTCAAAATCGAAGACCTCTTGAGAATTCTTGGCGCGCGAGGTATTCGGCTTTGTGAAAGCCGAACGCCGCGACGATTACTATTTAGCCAACTCGTTCTCCCCGAGGCTTGCTTGCCTCCTGTCCTTTTATTTACTCCCGCGGTGGAATAGCCGACTGGTAATAGATAACACAGGGAAATCTGCCGTGGTAGATCACGCGACCGGAAGAGACACGTGGCCACCCTCTGCGAAGGGTGGGGGAGGGTGAAGAGAGAGGAACAGCACGCACGACGGTGCACGGTTTGGGAATCCCCCGGAGCACAACACCGCTGAAGCGTCGTCAAAGTAGCTGCTAGGGTCTCTCTCATCCTCCTCCACCGGTCGTGCTGTTTGATACCACGTGCTCTGCTCGTCGAAATAAAAAGCGACCGACATCGGCAAAGTAGGGAGGGAGGAGGAAGAGAATTCCTCCCCATTTCGATATCAAAGACTCTCTAGCGAGAACCGCTAAAACGATGCTCTTTGATATTACAAAGCTTTCGGTATCCCTCCTTCCCCTCTTAACCTTTCTCTTTGCCCGCGCGGTGTCGCCCACGCTCTTTCTCTCCACTTTTCTCAAGTCCGTTTCTTGTTTGCCGCAAACGCGCCCGACCGCCAAAGAAAGTGACTTACGTCGTATATACACTCGGTGCCGTCGCCGTCGCCGTCGTCGTTGTCGTTGTCGTTGTCTATAGGCAATATTTTCTCACTGAAATCGCACCGTGGCGTGGGGTAAAAGGAGAATCTCTTTAAAGTGTCGCTTCGACCTCATGAGATACCGGCTTTCCTTTAATCCATTCTCACGCACGAGTGCGTGTATGTGTAACGTTTCTTTTTAGCTTTTAAGTGACAAAGTGACTCGTCGCGCCTCGATTGAAGATTTTTTGAGAGAAATCCGTTCTTTCGTCGACAAATTTCGTCAAATTTCTACTACTGTATTTCCTGAGAAATTATTTTATTATCTTAACCTTTTTATTCAGGCACTGAATAAAAATATTAAATATTAAATAAATATTAAATTTTAATGAATATAATATTTATTTGATACAAAAACCATTGATTTAACTATCATTTTTTATCGAGCAATTATTTATTTACTATAAGTGTTTAGTATTGAAAAAATATGTATTAAAATTTAACAAATTTTTTTCAGTGGGGATATCTTAAATTTAAACAGTAAAAATTTGTCTATCTTTCTGCAAATGACGTCCCGAAAATCCCACCTTTCGAATAATAAAGAACAACTTTGCATAGATTTGATTTGATTTGATTTTTACATTTTTAATGGCTTTTAAAATATGAAAAATGAAAAATTATTCAAGTATAGCCCTCTTTACTCAGTTTTGTGTTGAAATTTCTCTAGGTTTATTTCCATTTAAGAACATAACTATTCTTACAAATATGTTAAACTTATTATTCAAACTTTAAACAAACTACATGTATATACGTATGAAAATTATATAATACATTTTTAACATTAAAAATTTATGCATTCACAGAAGGAAAATGACGTTAACCATCGCGGTATGAGATGATTATCGCGTTGCTTCTAACGTAAACCGGAAGTATCGGCTGCTCTTTGCGAGCGGAAGTATCGAATGCTCTCTCTGACGTGATATCATCTGTTTCGTTGGCAATAATTGCCACTGTATCGCCGGCCAGTTATCTCTGTTGTTCTCCGCTGTTTGTCCGGTTCTCCTCGGTTCCTCCCTCTCCAGGTTTCTCGTACCACTTCAGCTTCCTCAGTGTGTCGCTTCATCGCCGTCTGTCGTCCCGACCGCTTTGATTCGCGTATCTATCGCAAAGCTAACCGCCGAGCGACGCTAATCGCCCGGTGAATTCGAAGTGTGCTCTCTCATTCGAGTGCTCTCGCTTTCGGACGAACGGGCGCTGTGCTCCTTCTTTCGAAAGTGCCGCGTCGACGAGGGGACAACACCGATAAAGGCACAATGAAACACGGGGTGTTCTTGCAGCTTTGAAAGGATACCTCGACGTCGGCTATCTCACTAATTCGTTCTGAGCAGAAATACGTAGTTCTTTTGTTAAGTTTTGCAATCCTGCTGATTTTAGAGGAAAAAAGAACGCATTACCACCTGTCTGGAAAGTCTTTATGTTTTTCGAAGTGGAAAAACGTCTCTTAAAAATCGTTTCACTCTCATGTCATTCATAAGAATCCTGATGAAATTATCCATAATAATCATGGTACAATTATTCACAATTTGAACATTTGGAAATAGCAGGAGATGACGTATCGCTTGAGGAGCGTACGGAGCTCAACTTCATCTCAAGCGTTGCCAATAATTGAATATGTCGCTGAACGTGTACTGGAGTCTAATGCTATTACTAGCGAATATTATTATCTTTACCTTGCTTCTATCGCCTTCTGTATGCTTCTGCTAATTTATGTACTTATACGGGATGTTACTGAAATAATACTCACTAATCGTACAGTGCTATTTCTAATAAAAAACTGAGTCGAAAAAATTGACCAATTACATACGAGGAGAATAATTGACCGTGATATGTCCATTTCTTATGGCTTAAGGCTTAAAACTTATTATAGATCCGGCGTAAAGTATAACAAAGTAAAGCAATCCATCATTCTTTTATTTTATAGAAAGGAAAAAATTTGATCGATTCATTTTTTAGGTAAAACTGTGTTTTTGTCTTCAGTCATAAATAATCGTAAGCATGTCGATTAATCATAATCGAACATCCTAAAACATAAACCTAATATTTCATCGTGTGACATAAAATTTTTCAAGTCTCTTGATTGATTGCAAAACAATCTGAGGACATTGTTCTGCACTGAACCAAAACTACGTAAAACACAATAAAATATTTATTGAAATTATGACAAAATAATGAAAATTGGTCCAACGAATTGTCATAATGATTTAGGTTGTAAAACTATTACTAGAATTTATTGCAAGAATGAATATATAATTATATAAATGAATCCAGTTATTGTATCAATAAATTAACTACATTAAGTTGGACATTAAATCGGACATTGATTAACGATCACTCATTGAATCAAAAAAATGATTAAAATTTTTTCAATGTGTAATCAATTAATAGATTTGAAAAGTTTTCATATGACACATGAAATATTAAGTTTACAATTGCATTGCTTTTGATTTCGACTAAATTTTTTTTACATGTGATGGCCTTAAAGATAAATAGTTTTATTTTATATTGGTTTGATTGCATTGCAATAAATAGATACATACTCGTTAACATAACATAAGCGCATTCTCGACGATGAAACGCAAAACTCGCGGTACGTAAATTTTTCAGCCACGATACCGGAAGCGACGGTCGACGGAGACTATTGCCTCCTTATTCGGCTGGCTGAATCTTTTAACGTCGGTAAGAGGCAAATCTCGTCCCGCTTAATCCCATGTAAAAGTTTCGGTGCAGGATTTCACCGGTGATCTGCCTACGGTCTCTCTTTCTCTCAAACAGCCCCGACCGAAACCGATCAAACGGCAAAACTCGGAAAGAGCTATGCATTTTTCATCCGATGTAAAAGAAAAAGCTCGTCGTAAAACCCAGCGAGATCTCCGGCATAATCCGCAGTGCCGTTCTACATTTTCCTGTCTCGGCTCAGCAAGATCTTAAACTCTATAGTTTTGTAACGATTTCTTACCGTTCCTCTTTTTAATCCCACTGTGCAACATAAACGTTTATAGTTTTCAGAGTTTAACCGTGGGATTGTTAAAAAAGGAGGAATTGTAAGAATCGCTTGCATCACGACTTGATATAACTTTCGATCCAAGTTCAGAGTACGAATTTATCCCGCCTCTCTCTCTGTCTCTCTCTCTCTCTCTCTCTCTCTCTCTCTCTCTCATTCGAAGAAGCAGGAGAGAATCCTGCTCGAACAAGTCTCGCGGTAATTCTCCTGTCGTCCCCCGGGCTCCCTCGGCCACGACGGCGATCCCGTTAACGAACGACGCCATTAAGGGCGCATTAACATATAATTTTCCGTGAGAAATTATAGGCGACTCAACGCCGGGTTGCTTTGCACGGTGTTTATTACGCGTGTCCGCCGCATCGCGCGGCGCGAGAGCGAGCAGGCCCAGGACGAGAAAAAGAGAAAGAGAAGGATAAAGCGAGAGAGAGAGAGGCAGGAGCGCCGCACCGGAGTCGATTGGCGGTGGCGAAGGAGAGAACGTCGGATCGTGATGTGGCTGACTCAAGAGGGGGAGGAGGGGGAGGAGACGCGGAGGTTTTAAATCGCGTGATGTGTTAGTGCATTCATGCGAATCCACATCTTGCGGAGGGGGTACGAAGGGGGACCAGAGGAGCGCGCGTGTGTGGGATCGCGTGCGGCGGCGAGATCAAACGAACACGCTCTGTCTCTCTCCCTCCCGCTTTGACTTTCTCTCTCTCTCTCTCTCTCTCTCTCTTCGTCAACATCATCGTCCTCGTCGCGGCTTCTCTTTTCCCTTCTCGGTCGCGCCCGAGCTCTGGCAAACACGCTACCAGTTTCTCACTTTTGCTCGCGAGCGCGTCCTCTCTCTCTCTCTCTCTCTCCATCTTTCTCTCTTCCTCGACGACAACGTCGAACCAACACCGGTTCTCTCTCGTTGGTTTCGTCCTTTGCCTTCTGCCCTCTCCTGTTGCCCGCCGAAGAGGAGCTCCAGGCCGCCGTCGCAGGCGCGATTCCATTATTATCGCCGATAGTTTAATTTCCATTAATTGCCGGGCGCGTGAATTTCTCATGGATTCTGCAAGATTAAAACGCTAACCCCTTTTAAAAAACTGATATTGTACCTGAGGGAATTTTGCTACGCGAGAGCAAAATTGCTGAATTTTAGGAACGATTCGACTTTGAAAACATTTACGTAAGTTTTCAAGATAAAAAATTTTGAAAAAATTAAATCTATTATGATTTATATACTTTAAATCTTTTATACTATATGTTTATTCATCTAGCTGTATGGAAATATACGTAATTTATTTGAATGTAGTATACAATATCGTATAAAGAGAGCGAAACTAAAATTATATTTCTCTCAATCATGTGAAAGACAGATTTAGTCTGGAACGGGTAAAATTAGTCGCGAGTTCCGCTTTAAGAGAATTTCGGAGTAATGGAGTCGTGTACCTGACAATCTCTTTAAATTCGTATTTACCAAAGTCGATAAGACTGTCGAGCTGCCAACTGGCTGCTGCAGTTGAATCACGCAGCTGGAAAATGCCATTTCAAATACACGATTAAAACTTGATCGAAGACACCGTGACTAATTCGACACAAATTGATTATCTTCTTGAAGTAAGAATCTGACAAAAATCTCGCATTTTTTCCTCAGTCGAACAGATTATTATAAAAAATGCTGGATCATTTAAAAAGTATCCGCGGTTTTTTCATTCAAAAATTGAACAAAAAACCGCGGATACTTTTTAAATGATCTAATATCTCGTTTTTTAAGAGAACGACGTAATTCATAGCTATTTCGAAAGTATTTCGCCGTGTATTCGATATATCGAAATCGATAGTAATACAAAAGAAAAGATCAGACGAAGAGAATCGAATAAAGGGTTTAATTTCATCGTGAAGAGAAATTTCGAGAGTATAAATTTCTTTTCTTTTTTTTTTTTTTTCTTAGGACACCTCGTGTATATATCATTATCTTTCAAGATCGGGTGTCATCCGGCTTCTTTCGTTGACGATCCGACGTCGGCCCGGTCAAACCGCTGACACCTTTCAAGTTGCCGACTTTCTTCCCCTTACGTTTCTTCACTTTTCCGTTCTCCCCCCCTCCTTCTAACTCTCCGACAGCCTTCGGTCTTTCGTATGTTTTCTTTGTCCTCTTCCCGACTGTCATGCGAATTTGTCGCTTTATCACATCATTGTATGTCTCCAACTGTATATTATTTTTATAAACAAATGTATGTTTTATGAGCAAATATGTTTTAATGTTTTTCTTAGTAAAAAAAAAATAATATTAAAATCTCTTTCTCGGTACAATAATCATACAAATAATGCGAAATTTTTTTTGGCGTATTTCATGTTACAGATAAAAAAATAAGAGCTTTAGTTAAAATAATCTAATACGTACACGAAGAGAATTTTTTTTTAATTTACTCTGAAAATATGATAGTTGTGATACAATGCAATATTTTAAAGATTTTTACCATAGTAAAATTCAGTAAAATTAAACTTATTTTATATTTTATTAGTTTTATTAAACGAATGGGAGAAAACATAAAATTCTTCGAAATACAATACATTGTTCCAGGATTATCATATTTTCAGGGTAAATTCTAAGAAAAAAATTTTCATGTATGGTCACTATTTATTTTTGAGATTATTACTTGAAACGTTTATTGATGATTTCAATAGAAAAAAAACGGTTAATAAAGTCGAAAAATTCAAGTTTCCGTTTAAAGATCTTAAGAATTTGCCCTTGTACCTGGACCCTATCACTTTTTTGTACCGCCGCTTCGTCCACTAAGACCTCCCTTTCTCACTCCTTTGATAGAGAGAAAGAGAATCGGGCAGGAGAGGAGATCGGTGTGCTTACGAAGGAAGGTAGAGAAGAAGAACAAGTGGGGGGATGCAGCACGATAGAGAAGAAAAAGAGAAGCATGCTGCAAGGGACAGAAGAGCGAGAAGGAGAGACGGAGATAATGCTCGCTCTTTTCCTTGGCTCCTACGGTCACTGTAGTTTCAGTCTCACCGTGTACGTTGCGTAGGACACAGGTCCTACAAATCCGATCCTTCGTCAACCAGTCCTTTCGTTTGCCGGCGAAGTCTTTCGGTTTTTCTCTCCGGATTATCATTGTAAATCGTCCCCATCGTGAACACGTGTCTATTCTTCAGAATGTGATCGTTTCGAGTGAAGTTCTAAAAGAGATGCTAAATATACAAATATGTTACGTTGATGAATAATTACGTGTGGATATAAATTATTGTGTTATTATTATCATCATAGATTATTTTAAAAATAATTGTGAATGTTAAAAGCCGAAGGTGAAGATAATATATGGAAAAAAATTAACCTTTAACCGATTGTCCATTGTCGTTCTTATTCACAAAGAAAATATTTAGATAAATTGACGATCCAGGTAAACTGTTGCAAAAAAAAAAAACAAATTCCGATTCTGATTCGACTTGTTAGATGACGCGCAGTTGTCGCGGGATGATTACCGATGATGAAAAATGAACGTAATTTTCACGCGGAAGTAAAATCGACTCTGTGTGATAGGTTGATTCGTGAAGAAGAAAGAAAAGAGAATGTACGTCCGACTACGGGAGACTTCGATGCCACCGTCTGGAAAATCTCGGCGCGAGTGATGCTGCAATCACCTAAGTACGAGATTCGCCGTTCGCCGTATTCGATAGATAACATATAATCGTTACGATAATAATCGTTACGATATTTCCGCCGAGTCACTACTCGACTAAAAAAAAAAAAAAAAGCGGGGAAACGACAAAATCTTAATCGATAATTCAAGGATGAGAATAATTCTGTGGAATCGTATTCAAAAAAACTTCTGAAGCACATCTCTTCTTCTGATCCTCTGAATAATAGAATTTTATTCTCTTCAGCATTTACAAAGTCAAGAAGAGGATTTGATTTACAAACATTGTTTCTATCGTGGACTTTTGATGGAATTCGATGGAAGTGCAGCGATAAAATTAAAATTTAAAGAGCAAGAGAACAAACAATGAAAGAATAAAATTTGAATTTAAAGAGCAAGAAAAGAAGGAGTTTGAGTTTAAGGGAAAATCTTTTTCTGTGTGTATTGTGATAAATTTTTTGTGAAACATCTTTGTGATAATTTTCTGGTATAGCCGCGAGATCATCGAGAATGATATCGATTTTATCGGGCAATTGCTCTCGGCGGCATTTCAAAAAGGGCAAGTAGACGAGACGTCACGACTGATAGTCATCGGCCACGCACGGCGACGATAATGATGAACGAATCGCATCGCATCGCTGAGTCTCCATGAACCGGCGCGGAGTTAAGGTATTAATTGTGGTGAATTACGGGAGACTATTAATTACGGCGCGCCAAACGGGATCATTAATTGCGACACCTATCAAAGGGGTGAAGGAGGGACCACTTCCGCTCTGTGCAATCTCGCTATTATCACGGCATAATATTGTTGTATAAAATGCAACCTAATTGGTAGTATAAAATTGGTACATAAAATTAAAATTTCAAGTGAAAATATTGAAAGATTAGTCCATAAAGTATAAATTACTATACTCTATTGTTGTCTGTTTATTTCTCACATTTGTACATGTAGTGAGTGTTACAATTCTACAAAAAAAAACTCCAACATTTTTTAATTGAAGTACCTATGAAGTGCGACGTAACATATTTCTTCGTATACAAATATAGGGAAGGTTGCTCCCTGAAAAAACCGAGACGCACATCTTCTTTTAAGTCTTTTAACTACTGAAGTTTGTCCTAATTTACTTTGTCATCTTCTAAATACCTACAGCATTGACATAGTCTAACTAAAAGATGGATAGCATAGATATTTGAAAACTCAAGCTAGGTCAGGTAGTTGTTTGTTAAGAGAAGAAGGGGAACCGGCTTTGGTTAATACCGCGCTGAATGTCGTCCTTGCCAACGCCACCACCTGGGGTGAGCGGCCCTTCTGAAGTTCCTTTGAAAGATTTGCAGCTCGAGTAGTATCTCTGTGAGATGATGTGCGTAAAGTCATCTGACGATAACGGTGACACGCCTTTGATCGCTTCCGCCTTGTCTTTTACCGCACCGATATAACCGTCCTTACTAGTCATATCGGTTATCTTGAACGAATATGTTCTTAGATCGGTATCGTGAAAAGGTATTCGATTTTATGAAGGTAGAGAAAACGCAAATGTCCCGTGAATGAAGCGACGCTGTTCATTTCGGTCGCTTTGAGTTTAGCAGAAAAAGCTCTTTTATGTATACAAAATAGATAATTCTTTATATATACAAAGTAGATAATTCTTTAATTTCTGTATAGAAAAATTTTTTTCTTTGCACAAAATAACGGTTATGTTATTATTCAGCGGAGAAAGCAACTTTGTTGTTTGAAATTCTTTAAGATGTTTGATCTTGCTCTTAGTTCCTTACTGGATCTAAATATAAAAACTCGTATAAATCAATCATAACAAAGAATTTTATAAAAATTGCAAATCTACTTTCTCTGCTGAACGCAGCCAATGCTTGTGGAGTTATTACTAAAAGGGTATAATTATATATGAATAATATGAATAATAAGTTTATGAATGATATCAATTAATTGATAATTATTAGCTATATTACTATTATATTGAACTACTGGGAGTGATAAATCGCAATCCATTAAGCGATATAATTAAATTTTCAATCGACTAATGATAACTTATGATTTATACAATTATAACAGGCGTGAAAATAGAAGAATACTAGTGTAAGTTAGCGATATCGTCTCTCGTTTCTTTCTTTCAGGGATCGATGGTCAAGGTCTCAAAACTGTGACCCGTGTTAAAAATCTTCAAAAAAGATCCTACGGCTGTCGTTGCGAGAAAGCAAATCTTTGAAAAAAATTCGAATCTTTATCATAATAGATAGAACTCCCATGTGTGCGTGCTCTGTAAAGGGGACCACAAGAAAAGAGGCGAAAAGTAAGGGGGAGAGAGAAGGGAGGGGGAGGGGAG
Source organism: Acromyrmex echinatior (assembly GCF_000204515.1). The sequence continues at coordinate 855,787 of NW_011627357.1, read as the reverse complement.
TCTCGGACATGTCCCCGCTCTCTTGAGCGCGTAAAAGAGATTTCGCCGACGTTGCTCTCCTCAGACGAGAGGCCGAAGGGATTCTCGCGGATAGAGAGGAGAGAAACAGCGGGATGGAGAACAAGGAGAGAAGAAAGGAGGAAAGGGGGGGAGGATCGCGCGGGACGGGCGCAGTGAGGGACGGAGGCGCAGAGAGGGTTAGTTGAAAGGGTTAGCTGAATGGGAGCCGTGTGTATGCTTTCCTCGTTTGAGAAGCCTCGTATCGTCCAGGGCTGTAAGGGAATCACCCTGCGCCACTGTCCTAACGCGCATCGTGATAAACCACTCGCATAATTATTTAACACCCGTTAAGTGCGTCGCGTCGCAACGACGGTTTTCATTGCGATGTTCGACGTTTGGCTTCCTACGGTCGTATATGGGCTAATAGTGAGCGGTCGATTGATTTTCTCGTCGGTGCTCGTATGAATTTGAATTGGTGGTGGAGAGTTCGATGGCATTTCTAATACAGGGTGACCCGCGAAGCGTCGATTAATTAGGAATCATGTAACATCAATTTTTATCAATGTGGATTAATTTTAATCTGTTCTTCATGTTTTTCTAATTCTAAAGCCTATTCTACAATGTGCTCTTTGTTTTCTGTTTCTTGCTTATTACTTCTTGCTTTTTTCCCCTTTGTAACCGTTTTATCGACAATTGTGTTTCTTACTACGTGCTTCCTGTTTCTTCCGAAGCTTAACTCGTTAAGTTTTATTTCAGGCGATATAAAACAAAAAAAACGGATAAGAAGCAAAAAGACAAGATGTAAAAAAATAGCAAAAAGCAAGAAACAAAAGGTACATTGTAGAATAATCATAAGAGTTATAAAAAATGAAGAGTAAGTTAAGGATGTTCTGGCTATACAGTCCCAGACAAAAGTTACTCAAATTTGAAATTCTATACTTTTATAAGTTAAATTATGCGCCATATCGTGTATAAAACCTAAGTAATGTCAATTAATGTGATATTTGGCATTACAAGTGAATTTGTATTTTTTTAATCATCGGTAAAAACTTTTGGTCGTGAATTTTCCTTGAAATCAATCGTAAAAAAAGAAAGATGTGCCGCATATTAATAACATTTCATGTATATTAATCCATATTTTAGTATAAATTATACTAAAATAGATATGGAATTATACTAAAATTATACTGATATAGATTTCAGTGATTTATTTCCTTCAGGGATACTCCATAAAAACTCACATACAAAATTTAATTGGATAAACTAGATAGAGAATCGACTTTAGGTTTTACATATATCTTTAGATAATAAATAGAACAATTTATTAAATTTTCAAGTTATTATTAATGTTAGAACGTTAACCAATATCTTTAAATTAAGACTAAATTTAATTAATATTGACAAACATAAATATGCAAATAAAGAACGAAACCTGGATCTAAATAAAAATCAATTATGTGGTAAAATACTTTCAATTTTATAAAATTGAATACTATAAGGATATACATAAAAGTAAAAAAAGCTATTTTATGATCGAAATGGGAATGCGGTACTACGATGAGTTGAATTTTCGGTTCACTGGATCGGTATCTCGATCCAGAAGCGAAGAGGACGTTTACCTGCCTGTAAGAACGGTTCTTCCTAGAAATATCCCGGGATGTTTGTGAAGGATGCTGCTATCTTTCGCGGAAGTTTTCCTCCGTTACGAAAAAATTTTCGTTAAATGCAATCTTGATAGGCTCTAATTCCGACGCAGGAAACATCTTTTACGATATAAATGTACAGTATTGAAAATCAGATTTGTGGAAATTACTGCTCTCGACTCCGGGACGTATCACATTATTACATATTACGGTTATCAAGCGAGATACGTTCCCCGGCGAGAAAAAATTTTCAAGTTTACGTTCCCCCGTTTTTCATTTCGCGTTGTCAAAGCGCCGCTCTATAATTAGAATTTCAAATGCCTCGAAGGAAAAAAGAAAAAGGAGAAAACAAGATGAAAACGCGCTTTCATCAATTCGCCGTTTCGAATCGAGTTCGTCGGTGACGAACTTGTTGGAACTTGTTGGAACGCTGCATGGACATATCGGACCCCCGGTTACGCACTTGGGACACCCGTTAGATCGCGCGACGCGACGAGGGAAGGGCCCCGGAGACTCTCAGCGGCGCGGCTCGCCGAGCGAGCGAGCGAGTGAGGCGTTCCGAAAACCTGTAATTACGGACCCGGCGTACATCAAGCGG
>NW_011627357.1:831673-853463 GCF_000204515.1 Acromyrmex echinatior | reverse complement strand
TATAGGGTGCGATCGAACTGCTGCTCTAACGTTGGGCCTCTAAGATGGACACCTGTATAACAATTTATATCACTCTTACTATTTCGAAAGAATTATTCTTTACTCTTAAATAATTATAAGTTGTAAATTGCTGTTTGATTGTATAAATGCGTTTACGATGGCAATTAATAATTCTTTATTAGATTCTTTATTAGATTTGGAACAAAGCTATAATGTTTCGGAAATACAGCTACATACTTTCTTAAAATATTATGTAAAATATTATTCTTTTTTTTTTATAATTATGTATATATAATTTAAAATTTTTGACGATATTGGCGATAGTTTTGATAGCAAGCATGAATACATGAACTGGTGAGTTTGAGGGATAGGAAGATATCGTGATACGGCATTGCTTCTCTCTTTGATTTCTTTTTCTCTTCTCTCCTTTTCTTCCAAAAGTACCGCCGTACCTGCATCGAGGACCAGACTTACCTATACGCCTCTTTATTCCGCTTCTACCTTTTCTCTCGTGCTTTCTCTCGCCATGTCATTCCGTTTCTCTTCTGCTTGCTGTTAGTACTCGTTTTGAACCTTCCCGGTTTAGTTGAGCGGCATTTCAAGCTCTAGATTGACAAAACATTTTCTTTTTTTTACCATATGTATTATACATAATGATCATTGCGATTAATATTCTTAATCGAGAATTATGGAATTTTTCGGTAACTCAAAAATCAAATTAAATTTAATTAGCAATCTCAGATCCATATTAGTAGATTACATTGTTTAAAGATCGATAATTAAGATAATAACGAATACCAAGCAGCTTGATGCACCTCTCCCTCTTAAATAATACTGCAATTTTTTATTATTTTTGGAGAATGATTACCGATTGATGCGGATTGGAAGAGAGTAGATATTGATAGCGAAGTCGAGAACAGAAACTCACGGTTTTCTAAGGGATTCTGTTCGATAGCGGCGTACAAAAAGCCGGCATGTCAGCGGCTGCATAGAGAGGTATATCGCCGGATGGCCTTTAAGATTCCTCTCCGTCCGTTGTTGCCTTTCTTCTTCGCTCTCTCACTCGCTCCCTCCTTACCTCCCTCCATCCCTCTCTCCCTTGTCCGCGTCTCTCGTTTTTTGAAAGAATCTTAATCGCTCGCGCCGATAAACGGCCCTCGCGAGAATCGGGAGCGACCGACCGGCGGTGGCTGGCCGTAGTCGTTCTCGCTTCTAATTCTTTCCAGCCATCACCGTCGTTTTTGATTCTTTTAATCTAACGTTTAATTTTAATTAGCATTCAACAAAGAGTTTTATTATAATTTTATTACTCTAAGATTTAATATTGATTGAATATTTATTATTCTAATTATTAATACTCAGCTTAAGGCTCCTGAATGAATAGTCCAGCCATATTGAATCGTGACGTCAGAAGCGAGAAGTGATACGTTAATTTTTATTACGTACCATTTATAAATAAAGACAATTTGGATAAAACAAAATGATGAGATTGCTTTGAACATTTGTAAAAATTGACGAAAATTATGCCCTCCAGACAGTCAGTAAATAATCGTAAAAAGTGATAAAAGGTACAAGTGCTTTTATTCAATGCACATGCGTAGTTTATTTTTACTTACATGTGTTTTTTAACACTTTGTACGATTGTTTACTGACTGGGAGGATAAGCATAGTTTTCGTTCATTTTTACAAATCTTTTAAAGCAATCTCATCATTTTATTTAAATTGTTTTTAGTTTTATATAAATGGCACGAAATAAAAATTGACATATCACGTTTTCGCTTCTGACGTCACGTTTCAATATGGCTGTGGTAACTACTCAGGAACTTTAAGGTTTTGTAATAATTTTAATTTTATTGTAGATTATCATATATTTTCTTATTTTCTATATTCTGAAAAATACTAAATTTTAATAAATATTTGTTTGAATAGTTCTAAGTAAATTTTAAACATACATTCATTTGATACAAAAACCATTTTAATTTAACCTAACCATCATTTTTTTATTGAGTAAATACTTATTTACTGTAACAGTATATAAATACTTATTTACTGTTAATATTATATTATATTATATTGTTAATATTATATTTTTCCAGTGTATTTATTAAGTTTTCGATTATTAAAAATTTTGAAAGATTCGAGATCCGTTTACCTTATCGCGACGTCATTTATTGAGTAGGATAAAGAATATCGCGCAATGACGAGGAATCGAAAGCCGATTATAGGATACTTGAATATAGAAAAAATTCATGGAGAAGTAGATTCGTCGCGAATCGTCACTCAAGTGGCTTCGGATGAGCAAATCATTTCGATGGTCCTCCGCGAGACGACGATTTCAAAGTGCATTCCCGACAATCTCGGGACATCTCAGAGCTACGCGACATCTCATACGGTAAAAAAGGTCCAAAGGGCTTCGACAATTCTTGTCTCTTCCTCTTTCTCTTTCTCATGAGAACGTTTTTTTTAGCGAAATCTTTTCTTTAGAAATCTTCAGAAATCAAACGCGATACACGTTTCATATTTTAAGGATGGGAATATCGCTTTGTATACATATTGTTATTATATGTAATATTCTGTATAATACATATTAAAATATTGCATGAGATATTTTATGTCTCGATGTAGAATTAGATTTCTTGGATATTTGTAGAAAAATATATTTGTCTCTGTATTTTTGTCGAATTTAAATTAATTTCAATAATTTTAATTAATAAAGACCTTTTTTTTTGTCTTTTCTCTCTTTTCTTCGTTTAAATTCCTGTCGTCCTACAATGTACATCTATGAGATGCTGGTACAGTTAATCCCATCATTGCATTTTCGTCGGTAACATCGCTATTCGGTAGACGATGAATGGCCCTTTATCCGCTCTGGGACATATCGCAGCGACAATCGTTTCTCAAATTGTATGTTGTGAACGACATCACGTGTCACTATGATCTCATGATTATCGACTGCATCGCGTCTCACAACTAGTGTGCCCGATGAATACAAAAATTTGTAATTGAGCTACAAATTGTATTTACTCAAAATTTTCACGTTAAAAAAATGTAATCATATATTCATTCAAAATTTTGGGTTTTCAAAAATATTTATTCACAAAAAACCTATTATTTAACGACTATTTATATTCATTTAAGTATTTAAACAAAATATAAACTGAAAAAAGCTCCAATAGCAATTGTTACTTCTTAACTATTATATATATATATATAGTTTTTTTTGATGATTTTAAATTAAAACAAAATAAATTTTATTAATTTTTGTCGTTGTAATATTTAGATTTCATGAGGAAAACTTAGAAATTAAATTTAAAAAAAAAATATTTTAAAAAGCAATACATTTTTTATTTATAAGTACAATTAATATTATATGACATAATTTTATTAGGTGTTGGAATTAATTCGTAGCGTTTTACAAGTGATGGGAAGTACTTTCATTAATGTATTTTTTAATGCTCATGTGAAATAAATAACATTCTTTCATTAAAAAACGCTACGAATTAATTCCAACACCTAATACATAAGCCTTTATTTGAGATGATATTATTTTTGTTCTCAATTTGTTCAACTATATACCGTGCCGCGTCACTAATTTGTCATCTGTCATCACTGATGGATTCCTCTGACGATTTCATTGTTTTTACAGATTTCTATTCTCTTGTAGGCTTGCAAACTGTGTGCAAATAATACAGAGTACAAGTAAATACGAAAACGAAAATATTCGTAATCATATTCAAAAAATATTCATTCCAATGAAATGAAAAAAGTATTCGTTTCTTGACGAATAAAAAAAAAGTGTATTCAAATGGATATTTTTATTCAGTTTTTATTTATTTATTCGAATATTAAGTGCATTCATCGGGCACACCCTCAGTTACCTGCATGATTAAATGATTAAGAATTTTAATTAATAACATTTAAAAATTTTTAAGGATTAAAAATTTTTTTAAGACAAGCGGATCTCAGTCAATTTATTGCTGTCAATGTTTGTCAATGTATTCATCTACATGTTAAAATTATAGAGCGTCAAGTTCGGTCAAGTTTTATGTATATTTATGTAGATTACAAAATCACAGTACAAACTTCTGCATAAGAGAAACAATCAATTAAAGTCCTTTATTTCACTTTGATTGATTGATTCTCTTATACCTTATTCATTATGCAAAATTCTGTGCTGCAGTCTTTAAGTTTGAAAATGCAGTTTTCGCACAAATTCTTTGTCTAAAATCCACATGTCATTCGGTAATAAAATTTAATTAGCTATCAATGGTATACCGAAACACATAGAGTGACTTGTAAATCTCTCAAGCGTCATTTTTACGAAACAGAAAAGTTTGAAGAGACACGAAAAATCCAAGGGTCAGATATTCGGCGACACGTTATAGGCCCGGATATCGGCGGTGACCGGAAGCCGCGCGGCACGATTTCTTTGTATCTAGAATCGGAAGTCACAGGGGCGTAAATTTTAATATCATTCGCGTAGGGGTGAGAAAGAAACACCTCTCGGTGCGAAAATTCCTTCTGTCGGATTCTTCGCAACACACGGAGGAAACCATATAGCACGCTTCGGCAAATCTTAATATATCGAACGCGTGTCCCTTTTATGCTTTCGCGGTATTTCGTCTCAAAATCCACTATATAATGCTATGTCGACCGCGTGAAGTGAACGCGATTTTACGCTGGACGAATCGCGATTTTATTATAGAATCTGCAAGGGAAGGAACCGAATATTTGACAAATCTTTATGGTAATTCCATATGTGAAATATCGAAAATATAAAACTATATATAAATATCAAAAATACACTATGTATATATAAATATGTTTTTGTTGCAACGCGAGTATTTTTTTTATTTATCGTCTAAATACTTAAAACTCTTTGCAATGTAAAATTAAGCGTAAAATCGCTGGATTTAAGAAGATCAAAGTTATCTTACTTTAAACTCTCTCAGCTTTGAGGGAAACGAGAATTGGTGAATTAAAAGAAAAGAAAGAAAGATAAAAAAATTATCTCGGACTTCCACGCGCGCGATTCTGATTGGAATCGGATCGTGCCGAACTAAAAAAGGTTTATACATTTCCCAGTTCTGAAAATACGAGGGTTAAAGTCATTAATGATAAAACGGGATGGCGATGATGGAGATGATGGCTGGCACACACAGATAATCGTTTCGTAATTCGTTAACGTCCTCGCGAAGTCTAATCACCAGGAGCGGCGCGAAATATAATAATTTTAATTTGTATCTTGTACACACCTCAACCTTCTTTCCTCCTCTCATTTTATACCTGCCTAATGACGTTCGTCGTAATTATTCGACGGAGCACCGTCGCTAACATATAGTTGGCAAGAACTTGTGGATTATCAGAACGACGATACAAATCTTCTTTTTTTTCCATGAAAAGATGAGCTTCGTTAAATCTTAACTATTCTAATTATTCCCAATTTCGAAATATAATACTAAAATTGTCTGTGTCGATTTTATATCATATATGTACATTTTTTAGAGTATATCCGGAATCCCGATTTCTGGCAATTTTTAGAAAATCACAGTTCTTAGAAATTCAGAAAAATTTTTTTAAATTAGGAAAATTCTTATGCGTATGGAAGTTTAGATAGTGCAATCTTCTTATCAATTCTCTTGATACCGATAGTGTAGGTTTTTCAAAGTTTTGACTAAAAATAGAAATCTCAAGAATTTTCGGAACAATTCTTGGAATTTTAAATGAGGCAACCTACCTTGCCAAATTACAATCTCCTAATTCTTTATTAATTTTTCAAAAGTTTCAGTTTTCCCGAAACTTAAAATTATAATAATAATTTCAGAATTCTCTTAGAGAATTTCAGAAATTATTTAAAATTTTAGATAGTGCGACTTTCTTGCCAATTATATTTCTAATACCGTGTCAATTTTTTGAGATTAATTTTTTTCTTTTGGAATTTAAAATTATAGGAATTTTCTTAATTCTTCGAAGTGTTTTGTGTGTAGAAAATTCTGTACACATCAAATTATTGAACACACATTTATCGAAGTTCTTAGCTTCTCCTTCTGTTTATGTTGAATTTGAAGTAGTGAGTTACTTTATCTTACGCAGGAAAAACGAACGTTCCCATATCTACTATCTGCAAACGATCGGCAAGATAGATTTGTCGGTGAATTTCAAATTGGTGTCACTGTCGCCATAGGTGGCGGCACCACTTTGATACAACAATGAGACTCGAATATTTCGAGCTATACGTTACGATTTCGAAAGATCTCTACGATCGATACTTAATATCGACGCTTTTCGACGGATCGAATGCGGATTCATTCGTTCCGACGATCGACGACAAGCGAAAGGGGGGTGGGGGAGGGGAAGTACAAGAAAAGAAATGCAATTCGGCGATGTGCGTCGTCAAACGGCGATTGTGTTGTGAGGCTTATTTTGCCGTCACGAGGAGGAGATTTCGCCGGACAAGTCGAAAGCGTCTATTCGCCCAACATTTGAGAATGAACTCGGAGAGATTGTCAAACAATGAGGAGATGTCTGCAGTAGAACTGATACGGTTGGGAAAGCTTCTTAAGTTAATACCTCGTGGTCGCCGTTGCTGACAAACATTTTCTTTCCCTTTCATCAGGGAATATCGCGTTCGACCAGTCCACCTTCCCCTCGTTCAGAAGAGGTATAACTGCAAACAAATTGAGGAATTCGCTGATTATTATATTTGAAAGCATGCGAATAGCGTGGGTGCATTAGAACATTCGAGCTCTTTCTCTATTGTTCCAATCCATTGATAGCCTAAATATATACTTTGTTTTCTTTCTTAAATATAAAGAAAAAAACAAATGAAGAAGTTACTTAGATATAGAAGAATCTATATTTTTAGCAGCAATAGATTCTTTGGCTGTAGTTATACAATAATAGTTGTAATTATGGAACAATAGAATAAAGAGGTATTTCCGTAAAATTGAGATATTCTTCCATGATTTTTTCTAGGTTATAATTTATGGTTGAAATGTGTTTATAATCAATTGTGTAAAAATCTTTGGTGTCAGAAATGTATATACAAACTAGAGGTCTTGATTCATCTTCAGCGAACAATCCAAGAAAATACTTCAGCGAGGCATTCGGAAGTCGACATAGGTCACAAGGAGTCTAGACGCTATCCCTACCCTGCCTATCGCTATATCAGTGTGGCTTCAGTCCTGGTCAGGACGCAGCCTTGGTTCAGTATGCTTCCAGCAGTGCTATCGAAGCCATCGAAAGCATCTTAGGCTTATTCTTTATAATATAATAAAGATTTTGCAGTGTTTGTGGTATTGGATCAATTCACGTTTATCAGAATCATAATAGATTTGTGTAGACTTAACAAATTTAAGAGTTGTCTGCGTTAGATTCACCACCACGATGGTATGTATTCTGATTCTTCTTCTTTTTTGATTCAGGTAAATGTGCAGTGGAGCGAAATGATTGAATATGACAGGTTTTCATTTCATATTTCTGCCTTTGTGTGGGTTAGGATCAAGTTTCGTATTCATTCAAGAGCTATACCTTTTCTTTCAATAGCTCTATGATATGATAGCTTTATGTCAAAATTATTTCATCGTGAATTGTTTTGTGTTGGTGATACAAGTCGATTACACTTTGTGCATTTTTTGTGAATGTGTATAGAGAATTCTTTTTAAGTGTGTAATCAAGATTATGTATTGTGTATGTTTCAAGTTTTTTAGTGTAGTTTACACTACGATATGTTATATATTAGTGTAGTGAAAGCTGTTCTTGTAAATTAATTATGTATACAAGGGGTAATATCTCTTGCTCAAGTGGATAGTTGTACATTTGCTGCTCAGGCTGAAGTATGGCCCCATATATGAACCATATTTCAATGCCCTGTCATAACAAAGGAACAAACCCTAGAGGCATAATAGCCTTTTTCCCCTGATATTGCCTACCACATAAACCTATTAATATTTTTCCGCTGTGTTAGAGCTCAATTTCAGTTAATAAAAGGTATTAAACTCGCAATATAGATATAGACATTTTTGGAACTGACAAGAACTTTCAATAGATTGCGTTATAGGTTTTGTCGATCAATACCACACAAATGGTCTGCGCAACAGACCAATAGGGGTTGTGCATATATACATGTACACGCAAAAATTCATCCCTCTGCGCAGCCTGCCAGGAGATGGTCTATAGTTTCTCCGCTATGCTCCACCCTTAAAGTTCCTGACAACAGAAAAAACTCCCTTAGCTGCTTAATTGAGAGATATGACTCACCACAGAGCTCGATCGATCCAGCATCCCAGATTTCCTGCCTTTGTTTGCATATACCCACTCCGCTCTTACGCAAAAATATGACTGTGTTGAAATCAATAACGTTTAGGAAACGTAACTGTTATAAATATGACTTTTATTTTTATTTTAATTCCATATATTAAATGAATATACTCTATATTATATACTCTATATGTCATCTATAAAGAGATATATATCCTGACAGCTATTATTTCTATTTTAAAATATATAATTTTATATATTTTAAAAATACAACATGTAAAAATGTAACATTTAAAATTTATGTTATAAAATTTATTTACTGTTTCAGGTTGGGACTAACCATGTCCACTAAGAGGCATCGCGGGCAAAAGTTAAGCGTAGATAATAAAGTAGTACATGAAGGCCGTAATAGATAGAATGAACGCATTTCGGCAAAACGAAGCGCGTTGCTTCAGTGAAAACTCTCCCAGGCCGCCAGTGCCAGGTAAAACAAAATATTTAAATAATAGAGTAGAAGTAATTACATACTAATGCATACACATATATAATCATATCAGACTATTAGTTTACATTTTTTAATTTTTTTAGAAATGAGATTGTAGCTCTAAAAATTTATATTCTTTAAAAACATTTTAAATAAAATAATTAAAAATTTGTTTGAGATAAATTTTTTTTAAAATTATAATTGCTTAATTTATATTATAAGGAGAATATATATTAAGATATACTAAAATGTATTACAGCGAGAGTTTTGCGTATTCCAGGAGAGGAAACTGGAAGCTATGTTAGTCGGATCCGCAAGCCTCCGGTGGTTGCGATGTTTCGGCACCGTTGGGATTCGAACCGGAGGGTTGTTGCGGAACCACTACCATGGAGAGCAATTCGCCCCCTGCTTACGCACGGTGGGCGAGAAGTCTGCACTCCCTGTTAGAGGATCCGATGGGTTTAGAGCTGTTTAAGAGATACCTAAGTCAGGAGGGGCATTTGGATCCGCTCAATTTCTGGTTCGCCTGCGAGGGTCTTAAAGAGCAGAAGGACATGGAGAAAATCTCGCAATTGGTGAAGCTCATCTATCGAAGGTTTTTTCTCAAGTCGCAGCTAAGCATACCAGAAGATGTAATGAAAGAGGCAGATCGTCGGGTTAAGGAGGGTCGCGCCGATCACAAAGTGTTCGACATAGTGCAATTAGAGGTCGAGCGATTGATCAACGAGACGACTTATCCCAATTTTCTTCAATCTGACGTGTACCTGCAGTACATTCAGTCCTATCAGATTCTTGATTCCGGCGGTTGTCCAAGTTCGAGTTCAGGTAGCCGCGAGATGTCTCTTTCCTGCGGACCGAGTCTGCTGCCCACCGTGCATGAAGACAGCGAGTACATCGGCACCGGTTGTGTACACATGCACAATTCGCACTCGACCGGCGAGACGCCCGGAGAACTGAGATTGACCAAAGATATGCTAATGGTTACCCAACAGAGTAGAGCGATGGATGTACGACCGAGGCCAGAAGCGTTTGCCGGGTAATGCGCTTTTTGAAATGAAATCGAGTCTTATTAAAATGTAATTCGTCATTTGTATAGTACGCTTCAAATCAGTCCTGCGAATGCCTTAACAATGCTGTCTTCTTTTCTTTTAAAGCTTGATGTGATGAAACTTGCATATAATCTGAATTATATTTTAAGTTTACATTTTATTACCAATTCCTGAAGCGATTGACATCGCTAAAAATAAATTATTTCCCTTAATAACAGTTTTTGATAGTTTGTCCATATGCAGGATATGCAAAATTTTCTTTTTTGTTTGTTTGATAAATAACCTGATATTTTTATTTATATTTTATTTAGTTGTTTTTTGTTTTGCTATTTTGCGTGGCACTTATAGCCTTTACTTGCAACATGGGGCTAGTCCGTATCACATGCACGTACCATCCAGAATGCACGCACTATATTCCTCCTACAACCCAGTATCCAGACAGGATTCCGAGCTTCAGAGTTTGAGCAGTGATGCACGTACCGAGGTGGACAATGTGTCCCTCAATGACGGATCCATGTAAGTTGTTTTTATCTTTTTAATTTTACAGCGTTGAATTTGCACATAAACGGAGAGTGGGATTTTTCCAACTTTCATCTTGATCATTCATTATCAAACTTTATTACTAATCCGTATGTATTTGTAACTTATCGCCTACAGCGATAGTACGGGCAGCAGACAGAGAAGCAAGAAGCAATACAGCAAGCAATCTAGTAGGGCAATTAAAGAATCCGCGAATATAAATCGCGAATCCATGGCGCATCATGTTGTCCCACGAACCCAACGTATAACATCTCCGAAACAGATGTCGCCGGCGCAATTCGCGGAAGAGCTCAGACAAAAATTGGAGATCGTGCAACGAGAGCAGAAGGCCCACGAGAAACTGGAGAAATATCTGTATCAAGAAAATGACTTATCGATCGCTAGCGATGCGTTGGTAGAACCTTGTGGAGCTTCCAAAACTCTAGGTGATGCGCTGAAGGAAAAGTTGTCTATGGAGGAGGACAGTGATCAGGCTATTCTCGACGAGCACGTATCTCGCGTTTGGTCAGATCAAACACCTTCAAGATCTCCCAGACTTTCACCCGAGAGAAGGCGTCCTACCCACAATTATCCACGGCCTTACAAGCAGAGGAAAGAGAAAGATATGGACTCCACGTTCTCGGTGGACAGCGGTAATATCCACGACTTCCAAGAGGGCAGCGATCTTGTTGGAGCCGGCTCTATGAGTTCACTGGGTTCACACCTTCCCAAATCTAAATCTGTGCCATCAGATTACGGTGATTTCCTTCACAAGCAGGATCTGCATGGTCAAGGTAAATATAATAATGATGAATGACGGCATACGTGTGCATTATGAACGAATTGTGTATAGTAAAATAAAATGTTATTTTGCGCAGGTCACGATCAGAGATTCCGAAGGTCGGACATGACCAGACGATCAGCTACGAAAAAATCGATGACGGAGCTAACAGATAGCGGAGTAAGCGTAGTCAGCGATGTGCAGCCTTCCATAAACAAGGAAGTTCGTCTGATGCCTCGGTTTAAAGAAATGGACAAGAAGATTGATTTAAAGCATAGTAGTCGCCATGGCAAGAGATACGGCTCGCGTAGTGGATCTTTGGAAAGGCCAAACAGAGAACCATGGAGTATGGGAGTTCCTGCTCAACCGTTCGTTGCTGATCCGGGAATGCCACCTCCGCCTCTACCTCATACGGTGAATAGGAGCTGTTCTTTTCCCTCTTTAGATTATCAAGAGCTGAATGTATTACGAATAACTATGTCACAGGAAATACAGTTAGAGGAGACTCGTAGAAGATTGCAAGTAGAAGAAAACAGGATGCGCGCTAATTGCAAGCGACACCCCAACGTTTCGAAACAGCCGTACGAGTTCGCGTCGCAGTATCAACCGTACGTCCAATCCAACCAGTCTACTTTGAGGAAACCGAAGCAGGACGACTTCACCACTGTTGTGTTCAGTTTCTGTGACGAGCAATTCCCTTACAGGACCAGAATTCCTGGTCACTACGTCACGTTGAAGCAGTTCAAGGAGTACCTTCCGAAGAAAGGGAGCTATCGGTACATACATCGTTACTTATCGACAGACTAAATAATTTCATATATTTTAATTATCTTTTTTTAATTACCTTTTTTAATTATAGATACTTTTTCAAAACGGAATGCGAAGACTTAGATACGAAAGTTATACAAGAGGAGATAACGGATGATGCCGAGGTCCTGCCACTGTGGGAAGGCAAAGTGATGGCGCAAGTTAAGGCGCTTGAGTAATAGACTGAATAAAAGAAAACGAAGCGCGTATTCTGACCAAGTGCCGCAATAAATATTATTTAAGTAATCCGCCACTAAGTCGGCGCTCGGTATTTATACATATATACATATTAACGCTTGTCACGCGGCCTCTTTCTCATAATTGCCTAAGAAAAGTAGTTTTTATCGAAAAAGATAAAATATCGAATCGAGCAATATTGTTTCGCGCGTGAACATTGCGGAAAAGCATGAAAAAAAAACGGCCTCACATCAAGTTCTGTCGATCGAATGTCCTCGAAGAAATTTTTTGTAGGTTTGTTCACATCATAAGTGCAATAACTTTCATTGAATTTCTTTCCGCTCAAATATTTTTCAGTAAGATTTAGTTAGAAGTGTTACTTTATTATCGATCATGCTAAAGTCTTGAATGTGACTCACTTCAATGATATTCATTCTTGAAGAATATTTTATCATATTGGACGTCTTTATCTGAAGATAGAGGTATCAAAAAAGAGCCAAAACGTAATATATTATGTTCATCGTTAAACAAAATTTTTATCTAATTTATTTTCGCGCTCCAATATTCGCGCTTGACTTATTCGCTGTTTCTCTTTTAATTGTCGGGTACAATGTATTTATATGTCAGCACAAGAGCATTAGCTCTTGCACTGTATTTACGTTCCTTAATAATACTGAGAGCACTCACTGTTTAAAGCAGTAAAAAATGCAGTAACGATTTATTCTGATAAGGATGATTATAAATACTACATTGGACAATGATCGCAGAGAAAAAATGGTCGACGTACATGGATCGAGAGCTTAGCTTAGAGTGGTATTCATAATCGATTCTTGTATTCAAGACTGTCTTAAGCAGAGATGTAAAAAAAAAAGTATTTTTACTTCGGAAAAAAGTATTGAGTAAAAAACTAGTTGTAAATAACGGTATTTTTTATCAAATTACATAAAATTCATGAAAAAATATGTAGTTATTTCGATATAATTATTTGACAGATATTTTATATTTAAACTAAATAAGTTAAAGATGTTATTAGTACAGATAATAGATTAATACAGATAATAGATTTTATATATTTATTATAAACATAATAGATATTGTTGCATATTATAATTCTATTCTATATTTTAATTATTTTATATTCTATATTTTATTTATCTTGAGACAACATCCCAATATAATATTGATTTAAGAGTAATTACAGATTTGATGAACGTTGTCTCACAAATTCAAATTTAGAATATGTATAATTACAATCATGGTATACGACAAAAACAGTGTCAATTAGTCTATTAAAGTATTATTTATATTAATAACAGTATGGAACACTTACTTAACTTTTGAAATTGAAATTGAAGTACAGTATAAAACATCATTCAAATAATAGAAGTAAAGTATATTATTTATAATCGTCGATATTAATCATTATACTATATTTTAACTGTTTAACAACTTTTTTTTGCACAGAAATCTTATTGATAAAACAAACGATTAAATTCTGGAACAATAATACAGCATCGAAATGCTAAAAAAAAAAAATATTCGAGTAAAAAACTGTCAAAGCCGAAGGAAAAAACCTTATTTCCCGAATTTTTTATTCTAAAATTCTAGAATTTTTCCGTCGTTTACATCTCTAATCTCAAGTATAGTCTTAAGATGTCATCAATTCAGAGGGCCATATTAACATAATTAAGATATTACTTAAGACGATCTTGGAAATAAGAATGAATACCGATCTTAGTTCGCAGACTCATTTGCGCTCGGTATCGTTGTCACGAGAAGATTGGATCGATTCGGCGATTCTCTATCTTATCGGATATGCTTTTCGAAAATGTCCGATTTTTATTTTCCTCGCGATCGCGAGATCAGAACCGACATCTGATCGACGGCGACAATACAATGAACGTGGAACAACATGCATATAAACATGCACATGTACATCTTAATTTTTGTTCGATTGCAGTGTTTTTTTTTCTTTAATGAAAAAAGCTCTGCAAAAATTACACCCGTGATGACGAACGGCGCTGCCTCTTACACACATATTGGAGAGAGATTACTTTTATATTCACTGACAAGGAGCTTTCATGATGTAATACTAATCGATTTCAACGAAACTCATTGTAGCGAGAAAATCAAAATTGAAAATTAAAAAAATTATATAAAAAAAAGTAATTTGTTTTAAAGAAGAAAATTTGTATTTCTAAAGCAGAGAATTTGTGTTTTTAAAACAGAGAATTGATTTTAAAAGTAGAAAATTTATGTAACTCTCAATGTCGTCGATGTGATAGATTTCCTAATCTGGATCTGAATATCTGTCAACTTTAACAACTGGCTTATTAGGTTCGAAATTTTCAACTTCCATTTTCTCGCAAACGCTTGAATAGTGACTATTATCCTTTTACCCAGTAACACTCAACGTGAATACCTATCGCTACAACGAGTTTCGTTGAAATCGATTGGTGAAGTTTCCTTGTGAGTTAGCTTTAAAACGGAAGCAATACGCCCGGATAATTTTTCGCACTTGATCCCGACCGTCAACTAACTAGAATTTTTTCCGGAGACTATACAATGTGGTTTGAACTCTTGCATGATATTGGGTCTCGAATGTCTTATAAGATATAAGGTGTTTTTCTCGGATAATGTTAGCTGCTAAGATATGCCTACTTAGGAGCAAAATCAGATGCTACTGAGAAAACGTTAATTGTGACGATTGAAGCCTTCCAACCCATTCTCGTCTACGAAAGGATTCAAATTAGCGATCCTACTTCTACTTAGAATCCTACAGCTCCTTGCCCTCTTAAACTTTTAATTTCGTTCGAAAATTACGCTGATTGAAGAAGTTTTAAAATTTGTATTTCGACATGAGGAGTATCTTTCTAATATCGCCTCGAAATCGTTAAATATCGTTATCATGTACGTGTTTGCTTTTAATTCGAGTATTTCTATTGATTGCATAATTTGGGAAGGCCAGTCGCTTTCTTTCCTTATTAACCATGGAGGACCCTTCGATCATATATGATTCTGCAAGAAAACACGAGGTAATTGTCCAAAATATGGCATCAGTCGGGTTATCCTTCGAATTCACATGTCGTGTGATTCGGTAATTTCCTGCACCTCAGCAACTCGATTCGCTACGTAGGTTTTAAGTGAATGCAGTTGTGTCTTCAACCAAGCAGGCGTCACAAAACCCGTGAATTTGAATGTCTCCTACGAATAAAAGAAATTTGGCCCATTGGTTCTAATTGATGCGGGAATTCCATCCTACTACAGAAAGTATAGACTGCGAAACAGACTCTTTCCATTGCAATTTACATTTCCATACGTCCTGCATTAATTTTGTAACACGCAGGATAATGGGACCTAGCAAACCCATTGGATCAAAGATTTTTGCAATTTCTGCTAGAATATTTCGTTTCGACAACTTTTCCAGTATCTTGATAGAGTGGGCCAAATAACATACTTCATCATATAATATAAGAGTAGTATTCTATTCTATTCTTAGAGTTTTTAACAAACGGTCTCCGTTGGATAAAAAAATCCCCGCTAATCAAGTCAATGATTCGTCATTGAACGCCCATTGTCTAATTATGAAGCCATCTTCAGCTAATAATGTAATTAATTCATCCCGAATTTTATTCGAGCCTCTTCTATTGTCTATACGCCGGTTAGCAAATTATCTAAGATAGATGTTTGTGCAGAATTTCCGCTGCTCGAGGATACGCGTATCGTTCGTCATCCATGAGTTTCCGTATCACGCGAATAGCCAAAAATGATGCTGAAGAAATACCGAACGTAAGCGTATTGAATTGAACGTTTCGACGTTTTCGTTTGCCTGCCAGAGTATCCTCTGGTAACGTCGGTCGTCCTCGTGTAACCACATTTGACAATATATTTGTTCGACGTCTGCCGTTAAAACGTAATTATAAATACGTAATTATAAGTACGAAATCGGATTAAATGCATACATAATTTATTTTAGATGGTGGGCCTTATTCTCAATAGAGTCCGACCGAAACTTTTGCCGAAACATTCGGCTACATGTCAATTTCAACCGAAATTTAAAAAAAAAAGGAATCTTATAAAGTCTACCATATAGATGGATATATCATATATTTTTTCTTCAAATATCATAATTTATTGAAACAGTAACATTGTAATTAAATTTTGGCCGAAATCGAAAACCGAAATTTTGGTTGTGTCAATTTTGACCAAAGAATAAGTACTTCTTCTTCATAAATATCATAATTTAATTATTGAAACAATAATTACACATATTAAAATTAATATTTATGAAGAAGAACTATATGATTTGAGTCGAAACTGACGCGTAATGAGTGTTCGTTTTCAGTTTTAATAAAAATTTTGGTCGGACTCTAATCCTCAATACATCATTTAGTGATATATCTTCGTTGTTTTTTTTTTTTTGCAGAGCGCGACAGAACGGGAGTCGCTGAAATATTTGTGTTAGATTCGAAATGGTAATCGCACTATATAATGCCCGCTCTTGTCGTGAGAAATGGTTTCTAAAAAATGCTTCACATCATGCTTCTTTCGTCTGTCCATCGTTATTTCTTCGATTTCCTAAAATTTAGATAGTTGTTTCTCCAGATTGTTAGACAACATGTCGAAAGTTTCGAGGGAATTCGTGTTGGCGGATCCCCAGCGATTACCCATCCTAATCGCGTCTTCTGTAGGTAAAGGTCGTGATTTTTACGCGACAGGTTGAACTTGTCCTATGGAAAACAACGATAACATCATCCCAGATTCAATTAACCAGGATTGGGAAGTAACTAATTACTTGTAACTAAGTTACAGTTACAGTTACTTTTTTTTAGTAACTGTAACTTAACTTAGTTCTTTTTTTCCATCTGTAACTTAACTTAGTTACATTTCTTTCAATAACTAGTAACTAATTTAATACTTTACATTTTAAACTTATTCGTCAATTTAATGTGATTAGTTAAAATCTGAATATTGATTAAGGCTACGATCCACTTAATGCTACAAATGCTTCGAAGTATTTTTTGATTGGTCAGTAAATTGCAAACGTAAATTTTCTTTTTCTTTGATAGCCCTAATAATATCGATGTCATTCATATTATTTTATCATGATAACAGAAAAGTAACTGAAAAGTTATTTTAGTAACCGTAACTGTAACGAGTTAATTTTTAATCTCGGTAACTTGGAACTGTAACTAGCTACTTTTAAAAGAAAACTGTAACTGTAACTAGTTATTTTTACAAAAAGAGTAACTTCTCCAACCCTACAATTAACAGAATATTGTTAATCGCGTTAACAGAGATCGAATGTTTAATTACCTGTACTCTTAAACGCTCTACGAGAGATTCAGTGATAAAATTAGCCGTGTCTGGTAAGGCTCGACATTTAATTACATTTTGATCGCGATCGCGAAGATGGATTATTGCGCTCGTTAATAATTTCGACGCCTAAAATATAACACCACCGCTAGACTAGTTTCTCCGCCATCGACTATTTCTGGTAGTCATTTAGATAAGGTAGATCCTGAACTTGACGCTTCAGAATTAATTACCGATTTTTCCAAATGCAGAAACGTATTATGGCGTCTTTGGCAAACTTTGCTTTGGTGCAACTCGAAAATTTATACGGAGTTCCTTTATGAGATCGTAAACAATTGAAACAAATTTTTGCGTTTTTCACTGTTTTTCAACGTGGTCCGATACAGATATGTTTTTTACAGATCCGTTTAAACTTATTACATAGATAGAACAAGTGTCTCTTGTCCTTGCACACGACGCAATTATTTATGACGATGTCTTTATGACGAATGCTCGATTCACAGAGATTCACGCCAATAAATGCGGAACCTTTGACGATGAGAGAAGATTAGGGATCACAGGCGCCGGAATTGCTTTTCCGATTCGCCAACACACTTAATGCGAACTTGCTTATCGGATATTTTTGTGTCAGGCTCGATTTTTTTACGCATACACATAACACCAATTGTATTTTTTATTGTATTGATATCGCATTTTCTAATCTAATAAGGTAGACACTGTAGATACTATTTCATGAGATATTGGAAAGCATTATAGCTTGATCACGTTGTCTCAATATTTGACACGTGGCATCTGACACTGGAAATTGCATTTATTCAATTTCCAATGTCAGATCGCTTGGTTCAAAATTAATCGCTATATACATGACATTATTTCAATGCATTTTTCATTGTCCAGCGTCAATTTTGATCGCAGCCTATTTTGACGCTGAAAATGAGCGTCAATCATCAGCATGAAAAGGTACCTAATGTGAAAACTATTTGAGCGGAAATCAGAGTAAGATCAGAATCATACTCGTCTTATCTTTTTCATTTCAGACTTTTTGTCACATTTATACTTTTATAATACAATTATTCAAGGCAAAGAAAGAAAAGGGACAATTCTTTAAAATTGAGATTACTTTGTCAACGAATTTACACGACGGACAGTTCGCGCGACAGCGCTTTATTGTACATAATTAGCACGTAAACGATTTTAATGACAATGCTATGCGTTTTTGTCGGTACGGGTTTTGCCAGATGGAATTATTATTATAATTTTACCTGGCGTAATACCACATTCACGGAGTATAGTTTGGGCGAGAACGACAACGTCGAAATATCGAAAACATTGTGACCGATTAAACAATTTCTTCCTCTCGAAAACTTCCCATAGTTCTCCAAACGATTGTACAAAGGTTCGCGTAGTTGATCGCCTTAATAAGGTCTGCGTAGGCACTAGACTTACATAGAAGACGATAATTATTATACAAACTAGCATCTAAGGAAATATATTACGTATATTTCATGTAAATACAAGACAAGACGTCGTCTCGTACATAATATATGTAATATATTTTACATATATGCGCGATACGCGAAAATGCGAAAAAAAAATTGTGAATCATGTTTGTTTTTCTCCATTGTGCCACTACCGTCACCGTTGCATTATCGTCATCCATTCAATATTGTGAAATAAATTCACCGAGCGTAGCCTAATAACGGAGCGATATTTATAGTATGTGTTGACACGTAGTTGGCGTCGGGACGGGAAAACCAGTGGAGAAAGGAAGATCATTAGCGTTTAGATTGTAATAACGTTTGTATCAGGTGCGGAAATATGTGCCTTTTTAGTGCAGTAAGATCGAAATAAGTCTAAGAAAGAAGGTTAAGAAATATTTATAAATTATAGTACAGGGGCCCAATCCTGATAGGAAAAACATTGTGTCCGATATTAAATCTCGTCAAAATTATATTCACGCCGATTTCGTCGCTGAGAATATCAATTTTATTTCTTTTTTTTTTGTTTTAGACTTTCATCTATCGAAGTATGTCGAAATAGAAAAAGATACTGTATAAAAAAATTAGATCTTTTATTGAAGAAAAAAAAGAATAACACTTGAGACTGAAGGGATTAAATTATAACACAATTGTTACATTGTACAATATAAATTATTATATTCTACGAAAAATACCCTGATAATTTGCCGAAGCTCGCTTCTTACACGTGATTCCCGGGAAAAAATTGATTTAAAAAAGTATAGAAACGATAAGCATACTGCGTTAATTTACGAAAACTCGCACCTCCGCAAATTCTTAACATGAAGAGATTCATATTGAAGGCGACATGTGCGACCGATGACAATTTGTAATTGTACGTAATTGAACATTATTAATTATATCACGAACGTTACAAGTGTTCCTGTACCTTTTAATTAATTAATAACGATTATTATTGTATATCAAAAATATTGAGAATAATAACGCGATTTTCACTGGATTAAATGAATCACATCAAAATTTTATCCTGGAATCCTGTACTTTCATCGAATAACAAGGACGTTTGCGATGAATCAGCAAGTCATATAAAAGAACTTTCTTATTGCTCTTTAAAAAACGCAAGAATCACATGATTTAAGAGGTCATAATTCAATATACCGCTGCAATAATAATACAAGAAATTTAAAGAAATTCGTGTAAGTTAATATTATTTACAATTAGATATAATTTTCTTAAGAGTATTTTAATACTATACAAAGTTTAATAGTTAATACTGTATATAGTTTTCCGAAATGGTGGAAATCCCGCAATAATTTTTGTAAAAATAAAAATATCAGAAAACGGTGAAATATATGTTCAAAAAGCTACCTTTTGGCATCAGTATTGTTTAATCAACGTTCCAAGGTGCACGAGGATGGGAAGGGCGATGAAAATGTCAAGTTTCACAACATAAAATTTTCACTTTTGAACGATCATCCTTTTGAATGGAGTCGTTTGTAGCGACTTAAAATTGTCAGCATTTTAATTACCATCAAAAGCCTTTCAGATAAGCCCCTACTTGACCTCTAATGCCATTTTCATCATCTCTTTCGCCCTTGCACATCTATGGATAAGTTGATAAATATATGTATATATATATATATATATATATATTTATATATATATATATCAAAAAGTAATTTTTTCGAAACATGTATTTCATCATTTTTCGAATTTTATATCTTCGTTTTTACAAAAATTATTACGGAATTCTCACACTTTTGGGAAACTATATATACATTTTCTCTTTTCTTTGTTATAAATTCATATTTTATTGAGAGTATTTCACAGAGTTTGTTCTATTCATTTGTCTTATTCCGTTTTTCTCCCAAAAAAAAAAGATTTATATAAATTATAGTCTGATAATTACGTATATGTCTTAACAAATATATATAAAAGTATTGAGCATTTTTCTAGAAAGATATCGAGGAAGAAAAATGCATTTCTTGTAAACGGTAAAAAGTTTGTGCGAATATTTATGGTTAAATAAATTGTCCATGCACATACGCACAAGCACAAATCGCAATTGTGATGCGATAATACCATGAACACAATATTTTTTTTCTGTACTGGCGTTCACAAACTCGAAACTGATGACGAGAATCGCTTGAATGATAGAAAGGAATCACAAATTCTCCATCATTAATCATTAGTTATGATAACTACAACTTGAAAGATCACTATAGATGTGATGGTAGATAAGCAGGATTGTATGGAGCCTGTTTAGCGTACGCCTCGTCGGTGTATGGTGGGGGTTGCGGCATTGCTAAAAAATTAAATAAAAATGATTATCTATTCGAGAAACTGAAGAAGCTTACTGCATTTCTCTTTGATGTTAAAAAATAATACCAAAATTCAAAATACTTCTAAAAAGAATCAACTCTAAAATATATGAAAAGTTAAAAGTAAATATTTTTTTTATAAATCTTCATAGATATGTTAGATGTTAACTGTATTTGAATGTAAAAAATTTAAAATGTATATATAGAAACTTTGATCAAATACCTGTCGAACCCGTTGGATATGATGGAACATAGTTTTGAGCAGGTTGATTAGTATAGTTTATTGGAAATTTTTCAGTAGGTTGGTTGGTATAGCTTGGTGGAATATTTTGAGTAGATTGGCTAGTATAGCTTGGTGGAACATTTGCCGGGGGCTGAATTACTTGCACAATAGGTGTCTGAATGTCTGCAACAAATATTTGTGTAACGGATACATAAAGATATCTCTAAGTATATCTCTAAGTTTGTTTCAGAGACAGTGAGCAAATTAGTACCAAGACTAAAATTACAATAAAATCAGGACAAAAAATAAAATATAATAATTTATAATATAGAATTTTTTAAATAGATCTTAAATTTAAAAAAGTAATATTTAATTG
>NW_011627357.1:774513-831435 GCF_000204515.1 Acromyrmex echinatior | reverse complement strand
TATATATATATATATATACATACACTGACAGGCTAGCATGTATTTGAAATACTTTTAAAAATATAGTTTTTGTAACAGTTTTGTAACTTTGTATTCTGTATTTTAGCGGAGAGCTAATAAAAGTATTTTGTATTTTGTATTTATATAAAATAAAACAAATAAGTCCTTTGTAATTCAAATAATAACATTAATTGTCAATCTTAGTATTTAAAAATACAAAATACAAAATATTTTCAATCTTTCGTTAATATTGAAATACAAAATATACTTTTATATGCTGCTATGAAACACAAAATATTTACATTTGCTGCGTTGAAATGTATAATACAAAATACAATTGTCTTATACTTAATACTGTTTTTCAAATAAAAATATTTTAAATACATACAGCCTTGTGTGTGTGTGTGTGTGTGTGTGTGTGTGTGTGTGTGTGTGTGTATATATATATATAAAATATACCTACCCACACACACACACACACACAGCTGTATGTTACTCTTAATAATATAAAAAAATAACAATCTATAAAATAAAAACTATATCATATTTTTCTCACAAGTAATTTGGAACATTTCATATGTACATTTTAATGAGGTATGCTTAACATTAAATGAGACATCGTTAAAGTAACAAAAAAATATCAAAATGCGATTTATATAAAAATATATAATAATGTAACACAGCATTTCATACGTACTATTGTACGTTATACGCGAGGTTGTGTCTCAGACTTATTAGTTTCCACTGCGCAAGTTATCTTACATCTATAATTGGAAGATTAGATTCTCCTTATAAGAATATAGCAATTGGATAAGAATTTAAATTTAGATTTTCTACAAAAACACTCTGCTATTAATGTAATATTGTAAAAAATATATTGGCATAATACTGTTAGAAGACAGTAGCAATGAATCAGGAGTAGCGTTGCCATGAGAATTATCTTTAAATTAGGCCGTTCAGAAGCAACATAGACTGAAAGTTGCATATATCTGAGGAAAATTCCACATATATGGAAAAAGTAATATTACGTTTCTCCTAAGAGACGTAACAATAAGATTAAAGAGATAATGCTAATATTCTTATAAGAAAAAAATATACTTTCGCAATAGATATATGTACAGTAAAATAAGTATACATGTTCCTCATGGGAATTAGTTCAATGTTAGATTACATATTATATAATTAGGAAGCAGAATATAAACTAAAAATTTATCAAATATTGGCATATGCTCTTCGTAGGAGAAACGTTGTGTTGGAATGGTATTATGCCAAGCCTGGTCCTAGAAAGAATGATGACTCTGTTACTTGCCAATTCAGAATTCATCAATATATGTATTTAATTTTATTTAAAAATTTATCTAATGTTCGTGATTTTTATCGCACAAAAGTATTTGTGAACGTTAACTATTTTAGAAAAATGCTTCTATAAAGATAAATGTCGCTGTCTCTTACACAAACTATAATTCATTGAAATCTATCGATTTATATTTGTTCCATCATAATGAAAATATTAAAAGTTAGTTTATTTAACATGGAAATTTAAGAAAAATGTGTGATAACTCAATATTAATACACGAAAATTTAAGAAAGAAGACGTACTTCCATAGATTTGACGGCGATACCAGGGACAGCAGTTGCAGCAGAAGCAAGATATGCAGCATACTAATAGAAAAATAATTCCAATCGCTGCTATTGTTAAAGGAAGAATCAAACTAAGTCTGTAAAACAATAATATCCTTATTAAAGAAATATCATGTATTATCTTTAGTTATGTAAATTGCTATCCTAAGTAATTCTATTATTTACCATGTTATTTTACACTTACAAATTATGTAAAAGATTGCGCATCATGTAGAATTAACGTATTACATATTATTTACTTAAACTGTATGTTACAAACGATTATAATGTTTTACCCAGTTGTCTGTATAAAATCCCACAAAGGACAGCAATAAGAATTTTTATTCTTTACATCGACGCAGCAATAACTGTCGCTCTTTGAGTTAACTATTCTTGGGCATGTAGTAATCCAGCGGTCGAAAAAATTCCTTTCAAAAATTTCAAAGTTACAATTCAAAAGTCCTAAAAAGAATAAACAAAAATATTTCGTAACATGCATTAAAAATTTTTTAAGTACTAACAGTTAAAAAAAATTAAAGATTAAATTAATAACGAAATTAATAAATGTTATTCTCCAACATATACACACATTCAAAATGTATATTTCTCTCTGAATTTCAATTCAATACTACCTTAATCTTATCTTAATAGTAATAAATGATTATTCCCTATTTACAAACTATAGGAATATTTGGCTTCAAGAACTGGTCAAAGAATTTTTGAACTCGCTAGCGTATCAGCTAGGAAATGTACGGCAGCAATTTATAGTTTATATTTGTATGTAAATACTAAACTATGTGAGGAAGATTAGAGATCTACGATGACGCATTGTATCTTTAAAAAAGGACTTTTAAAAAACCTTGTCAAGTTTCGTTCGTCGATTCAAGAAGTTAAAAATCTTTTTCAATAATTTCTTCTATTTGTTCATTATTTTTCTAAATTTTTTAAATCATTTTTTTTTCTTTGACAATAAATTTTTTATCTCCAAATGGTACGAAGCGAAAAATGGTTAAAGTTAATAAAATAATCCAAATTAAAATATACAGTGTCCCAAAATAATCGCCAAATATTTCATGGGCAAGTAGAGCGGATTAAACTTTTCTGAGTCGAAAAGTCTTCTAACATTTTGCAATTTTCGCAATTTTAACAAAGTTAACAAGATATTAATTACTAAAAATTGCCGAAAATTAGTCTTCAACAATTTTTTACTCAAATACTATCAACTTTACAGAAAAACTGCAAGAGACAAAAATTGTTTATTTTCTTCTTATAGAACTGTAAGAATTTTTTCAAAACTTTTTCAGAATTTTTTAATACCGCATTTTCTCATGTTGGTACAAATAAGAAAATGCAATACTAAAAAGTTGATAAAAAATTCTGAAAAAATTTTTTTTCCATACAAATATTTTTAATAAAAAAGACGCGACTGGAATAGAATTCGTGGTATCACATTATAATTATTGAATTCCGAATTATTGAATTTATATTAAACGTAATCGATCGCTGTGCGTGCACGCACTTATACGCGAAAAATATGCGAGCGTAAAAAAAAATCAAAGAAATCTCTGTAAACCATAATCAACGCGCATTGATCTTAATCAATTACTGCTAATACTCAATTATAAACTATAGTTTATAGCACTTATTACAAGAGAGAAATAGATTGATTGAAGTACTGTATCGATTACAGTAATCTCGATGTTATCAAAATACACATAATACACACACAATGTCCTCAATGATACGTTTGAACGTTGTATCAAACAGATCATAAACAGTCAGACAATAGATTGATTTTCACAAGAAATTGAGATCGATAATTGACAAAATTAAATACTACAACAATTAAAAATGCATTTTATATTTTTAACTAACAGGAGTCTGTGGTAGGAAACATTTACCCTCTATATAAATAAATTTTTCGTTTATCTTATCTCACTTCCTTGAAACCGTCTAAAGAGTGATTATTTCTATTTATAGTACATCATGGCATTCATAATATTACATACATAAAGTGACACTTTTTTGAAATAAAGGAAAATTACGACAGATCGCATTAAAAATATATGAAAAATATGAATAAAAATTAAAAATGAAATATGGTATATCATATAATATAAATAAAAAATCAAAATTAATATAAGAAGCTTTTGAACTTGGCAGAATGTGTTTTCGTGCTAATAAATAACTAACGAAAAATTTAAACTCGTATTTTGTTTATCCACAGAGATCCTAACAAATTTAATTCCAAGTTAATAAGCCGACGTTTGAAAATTTTATCAATTTCTTCTTCATCTTAACACAGCGATAACTGTAGCGTCTTGCTAAGCGCATTTGCGAGAGATCCGATTTCACGAGATTCACAGAAATGAATACGATACGCAACTTATCTCAAATTAATATAATATATGTATATTAATAGTACTTTATGTTTTATTAATGTATTGAAATTAGCGAATAATATTAAATATATAAAAACACAATTTATCTAATTTAACAGATTATAAAATTGTGCCTAAAGAACGAAGTGCTATAAATTCAGTATGAAGTTTTTTTCTCTCTAACGTCCGAGCATTCGGATAAATGATTTCAGTCACATTTCAATTAATTTAATCGATAATTAATTTACCAAATAATGTATCTGTATTATCTTATTATCATGGATAAAATTATATTATTTTTAATCAGTTTAATAGAGAAAAAATTAAGAATAACGAATTACATGACCTTAAAAATTTTGCGAAATATTTTCCCGACTGAGCAGTTTGATCGAAGTTGCCTTGTGATAGACTAGCGATCAAGAGAAAAAAACTTTCGCTTACATGATAAAAAACAAACTTTTTAAGCTTCAGCTTCAACGAAAAACTTATGACTCCATTACGAAATAATTTGAGTTCCATCAAGAAACTATGTAAAGAAATCATGTATCGTGTTTCTTAATACGTTAAAAAAACAAGATAAAAAGTAAGTAACTATCGATTATCTAGGTATGATAAAAACGTAATATACAATCACACACACAAAAGAGTGCATCATTAATCATACCCTCATAAACGTACGTCTTATATATAATATGATAAGTGCCTAAAAAAATCCGCTTGGATTGATGCATTAACGATCCTATATGTGTACATACATGTATGTACACACGTTCCTCCAATAAAATCGCGTTTGACTATTTTGTTGAACAACCTCATTTTCTTACCATAAACGTATCCCGTGTGAAGACAAATCAGCAGCAACGTTACCTCGAGACGTGACATTTTGATGCTGTTCCTCTCAATGGAACTTCACTATTTGTAGACGCCGCTCGGTGGTCGAGCAATGTGCCTGGCTATGACAACAGTACGAGTCTAGTGACGAATCTCAGGCAACTACCTGCTAACTGTGACAATCCGCAGTGGTTGCAGTATTCTAGTTCTATTGTTGGGCGTGAGTCATATCAACAACTGTGAGAAGCGCGGCTTTATAGTCCGAGGTTGGGAAATCAAAAAGAAGAGTGCGTCGCATTGGTTGAATTCTAATAAAAAAAAAAAACGATTGAGAAGAGATAAGATGGTAGATTCAAAAGTAACATTAATCATAAGCAATATTCGATTGATTGAGTGGTTGCTTCATTTCCCGAACAAATTTTTAAAATTATATTACAATGTTTTTAAATAATGTTTTTAGATACTTACTACTTAAAAAGTTGCATTACAGATTGTGAATGAGAAATATAATTACGAAGATATATTAAATGAGAGTAAAAAATATTAATTATATATACATAAGCATTCTATAAATTGATTCTAGGGAAGTTTTGGATGGTTGAATATTTCGCCTAGTTATATCGCTAGTGTCGTAAATGGCGCCAAAAATGAAAACAGAATCAAACTTGTGAATGTGAAATAGGTGGAAGTATCGTTGTTGCTGTTTAAGAAATGAAATTTTAAATCAGTAATAATAAAATCGTTATAATAATTTATTATAAAATACTGTAAATACATAAAAAAATGTCCGTTGTACCACTTTTTGTTCACATTTTATATTTGGCTACAGAGCAATCACTGTTAAAAAATGTGTGCATTCCTAAAGATAATAAAATAAAATGCCCAAAAACATGATACATAATAATTAATGTATTGGGTCATTTAAAAAGTATCCGCAGTTTTTTCATTCAAAAATTGAACAAAAAACCGCGGATACTTTTTAAATGACCTAATATATGACAAAAACACAACAAAAAATATAAACCCATATACAAATGAAGATAGAAAAATAATATCAATGATAAATGCAAAAAATAATATAAATTGTAAAATATAATTAGCTAAAATATAATTAATATAATTAACTGAACCATCAATGTCCCGAATCTTCATTAATGAGATCGCTGATGATGTGTCCCATGTCCACGTCATCCTTCAATACAAACGAATGTTGAAAACCACGCTGACATAATTGAGCATTCAGACCAGGATGTTTTGATATTATATCTTTATAATATTTCACCGGAGCCCAACCGTCATTGGCACCGTAATACAACCAGAGTTTATCAGCATGTTTTGATATAGTTTCATGATCAGCTTCTTTGACACATTTAATCTCTTCCTTGGCAAGATTGATTATCTTACTTAAGACTCTCGGATCCAGCATTTCTCGAACTGCTCTAACAGATCTACTTGAGATGCCAAAAAACCAACCGAAAGTACGTATCATAAATGTTTGTAGAGTTACTGGAAACATCATTGTAAAGATCCAAGACAGGAAAATCAAAATTGGTGCCGTATGTGATACCTGAGAAGATAAATATAATTACTTCTAGAAATATAATTACTAGAATAGGAAACAATTATGTGTTGTATGCAGCAATTATAACTCAGTAAACATCAACTAACAGTAACATATATAACATCAAACTCCAGGTTTGTTACAATTTCACATTCAACAATGTAACTAGTATGTAATACATGCATTATAATACATTTATTGTTGAGTGTGTAATTATAGTATCAAGACATGATATTAAAGATGTAATATCATAACATCAATGTGCTGGAGTATTATTGTTAAATGATGTTCTCTCTCTCTCTCTCTCTCTCTCTCTCTCTCTCTCTCTCTCCCCTCTCTGAGTAATATTTCATAGATAAATATAATGATAAACATGTAAAGACGTACAAAAATCTTAAAAAATATTCCATTAGGAGTGTCTGCCATGTGCTCTATCGTAGGGAACAACAGATAGCACTTCCGTATCCTTTTATCAATGTCATTGTCCTTCAGCAACTTGAGTACACACCAGGCACCTATAGAATGTCCAATAAGATGTAAATGCGCATTCTCCGGAATGTATCTTTTTATGAATTCAGCCTGCAACCATAAAATTATAGCTTTATTATAAGAGGTCAGGAGATCAATAGAAAATGCTTGAGGGCTAGAGTATCCACCTTGTGTTGAACTTGCGCTGTCAGACCATAGCACTCTGCCCACTTCTGATCGCTGGGCATAGCGATATCCAGGTTCTCTGGTGGTTGAACATGTCCAGCATGCCCGATAACCCACACAGGCGTGTCTGACGACGTTAATCTCGACTTGAGTGTTTTGATAAAGCCCTCGTAAAATCGCGGAACACCTGGGTTCCCAGTAATGACGAGGACTATATTCTTACTGGAATGTGGCAGCGGATCTTCCTCTATCCAACGGCCTTCTGATATCACCTCGGTCTGAACCTGATTACAATTAATTATAGCTCGACGCATATTTTATCTCGAGTAGCACAACACAACGTGTAATAATCGTGTTCGTATAATTTAATGAATTTTGCAATCGTTAATTTGTATGTATCACTCTAATATTGCTTATGTAATGCAAAACCGTCTGAGAAAAAGTCAGTTATGATTACGTCACAATTTACATAACGGTTCATAACTACACGTTGGTGATAACTGAACTAAAGTGGAACGAGAGAGTTATCGTCATGAGCCGAAATAGCTCAGTTGGGAGAGCGTTAGACTGAAGATCTAAATGTCCCCGGTTCAATCCCGGGTTTCGGCAAAACTTTTTTTTTTCTTAATTTTATGTAATTAATCAATTGACGAATTATAAAATAAAACTGATATTTTTATTCTTTAATTTTCTTTTTTTTTTTTAATTTATAAAGCTTTAACATATGCTGTGTCTATGTAATTGTTACAAGTGAATACGACCATGATTTTGTATGTTGCAATATATTTCGAGATCATGCATTTTATCAATAATTCGCTATAATTTGAGTATTTAATTTGTTGTTCGAATTTGAGAGGTATATTTTTTTAATGTTTAACATTCTTTTTAAATGCTTTCTTACATCGATAACTGTTTTCCAGGAAATTTTCGAATAAAGCAACAGAGGACTCTGCCAGTCACGCTTTTAAAATTGCACTGCGAGCCAATTTTTAAATTTCTTTTTACAAGTTACAATTCATATTAAATTAGAATACGAAAAAATATTGATTGATATATTAATATCATCGATTTAATGAAATATACTAGAAATATTTAAATATCTTAATTCGTGAAGAATTACATTTGCAGTCCGAGAAATATTAAAACACCGAGATATGAATATCTTGAAACACATAAGGATTTCAAAAATTTGAAATAGCATACATAAAAATGTTCAATGATCCAACACTCGAAATTCTTGACAAATAAATATATCTCAACATTTCAAAACCTTATTAATCCTTCCTTAGACATTACGTATACGAAAATATCGAATATAGATCTTGAACGTTATCAGAAGATCGAGACATCATCAGAAGATATCTAAAAACATAATCAAGAATGTTTCATGTTTGTCAGATATTCGCGCCATAAGCGTCACCGATCGCTCTCGATGAACTGGTATCGCGAACGGCGTCACGGGTCTTTCGTGCGATATCCGGTTCCACCGGAAAACGATGAGGAATAGAACGAGAGAATAGCCGGTGCCGTGACGCGGCTAGCCACCACGACCCACGACCGCGTCTCGAAGCCGTGCTTTCCATCGGAAAAGTATGGCGGCGGTAATTCGAACGCGCGTCATACAGTCCCGCGAGTGGAGGCGCACGCGTCATGGCGTTTGATCGCGCGCTCGCGGGGCGGGGCAATCGGTATGATTGTGTGTATGCGGACATAGATGCAAAAAGCGCACGGGTTAGCTTCGTTATCGGGGCGTGGAGCGCGAAACAGTGGGGGAGGGGGGGAAGTACGGGGGGAGGGGGAATCACCGACGGGCGGGCCGCCCCGTTCGCGGGAAGGCGCCATGCTGACGCGCACGCGACATCCTCGTAATCGGATGATCGTTCTTCCGCGTCGTTCTTTACGCGTGGTAGGTTCCAGAACTTTCCGGAGTCTTATTGCGACAATGGACGGTGTAGGCTTGACCGTTGCCAAATTGTTGTCTCGCTGGAAACAAGAATTGATGAATGAAAAAGATCGTAGAATCAGATCCATGTCAGGTCAGGTTAGATTAGATTAGGTTGGACTTACTGCCGCCCGGATATAAACTTGTGAAATGATTGCCGTCGATTGTTTCATTCTTATTAATATATTTGTGAATGATTCGAAGAAATGTTGAATGCTATGTTCCTTGTATCGTGCAAGATAATAAATTCTCGCGTGATAACAGTTAGTAAATAGAAAGCCGTGATGTAAAAATATATAATTGAAGTTTCGACAGTACGCTTGTGCGTTCTCTATAAAATTTTATATTATGGAACAAGGAGAGTCTCTTGTACAGGAATAACCTATATTGGTATATACAATAAACCTAAATATATTAAGTCATCAACAAATCATTAAACTTTTTCTTTAATTATGTAATATTTTAAAATATTAGATATTTTTTATAAGTTTGCAATTATTTCAATAATTTAATGGAGTATAATAGTATTCTCTGATTTAGATTTATTTACTAAATTATTAGCTTTGGCACTGTCGATATAGCACAAATATCCAAGAAACTGAAGAACATTCTGAGAATGTCCCAACGTTTCGAGAAACATTCGCAGGAACATCTCTGGGATAAAGTGTACTATATGGAGAATTGCTTAAGACAGAAATGCTGAAAATAGGCATGCAGTTTATTTTAAAGTACAAACAAAATTTAACTACAATTATTCTGGTGGATTAATTAAAAGGTAATACTTTGATTCCTAACACAAAATTGCAAAATCATAAAAATAATAACATTCTCTATCTGTTGTTCCCTCTCTATTGTTGCGTTACAATAACAGCAGTATCCTAATAAGAAATGGAGTATGAAATTTGTCAAGTTAGCGCATACGGCAATTTAATAAAGTATGTTTGCACAAGCTGTTATAAGTGCATCTACAGGATGTCCGTTAAGTTTTAACAAAGCGCTCGTGAGTAAATGGAACGAACTAATTGTAAGTCGAAAAGTACTTTACCATTTTGCAATTTTCGCAATAGTTAACAAGATACTAATTACTAAAAATCGCTTTGAATATTGTTTTTCAATAATTTTTTACTCAAATACTATCAACTTTACAAAAAAACAGCATGAGACAAAAATTGTTTATTTTCTTCTCATAAAATTCTGAGAATTTTTTCAGAATATTTAATATTGTATTTTATTATATTGCCAATAAAAAAAATGCAATACTAAAAAGTTAATAAAAAATTCTGAAAAAATTCTTAAAGTTCTATGAGAAGAAAATAAACAATTTTTGTCTCATGCTGTTTTTTTGTAAAGTTGATAGTATTTGAGTAAAAAATTATTGAAAACCTATATTCGGCAATTTTTAGTAATTAATATTTTGTTGACTATTACGAAAATTGCAAAATGGTAAAGGACTTTTCGACTCAATTTGGTCCTCTATCTATACACAAGCGCTTTATCAAAACTTACCGGACACCCTGTATAGATGTAGATGAAAAATATGAAAAACGAGGTTGGTATTATATTTGTCGTATGACAAATTTTTCAAATCCATTGAATGGCTGTAGGAT
Source organism: Acromyrmex echinatior (assembly GCF_000204515.1). The sequence goes on along the minus strand of NW_011627357.1, from coordinate 820,839 downwards.
CGAGATCTGAGAACTTTTCTGTCCTGCAGCCAATTAACATTCAGCGAATGTAATATCTTAAAAATGTAACAAAAACTCAATCGATAAGTATATAATCAAATGTAAAATACGAACGTAAGATCATGATTAGTAACAATATAAATTATTTTGAATACATGTCACAGTCGTACTTATAGATTCAAAAGAGTTTCTCTCTATAATAAGATCGTAACTTCTTTTAGTGACGTAGTTCATATAAATTAGAGAAAGAGAGAGAGAGAGAGAGAGAGAGAGAGAGAGAGAGACTGGCATCCAGTTGGTTAGGTAATTTCACCGTTAATAATTCCCGGTATTATTATAGGAATCAATTATCTATCAATTGTAAAATAATCCGTTCAAGAAAAACGCAATTATTTTCCAATCGATCGTGGAAGTTAAAGTTTCAACAAAAACATTACAATTATCAGCAGATTCGCTGACTGTCCCCTCTCATTATCGGCGAGAAATTTTCGTACAATTAATTACGCCAATGAAATTTCAATCTGACATCGCCGTAGGTCGTAAGACAGCAGTCGAGTCTGCGGAAAGAGGTGGCGCCGACCTTCGGGGAGGGAGGCGTGCTCCTCGAAGATGGGCGTTGCTTCGCGGACGAGGCGGTGCGCTTTCGCCCCGTTCTGGGCGAACTACGGCGGGGCCACGGCCGTCCAAACCCATGTTCTGCAGTCACAATTCGGTCGTTCAGCGGTGTGGACGTTACACCGCTTTGTGTCGCGTGTTAATTTCGATTACCGGAAATGTGATTCGGCACCTCCGGTCGAACATTCAAATCGGTCCTCCTTATCCCGTTTACGTGGGTGCTCGTCGGACGCGCTGCTCTGCGGTGCTGGTGACCGTCTGAGATCAACCGAGGCACTTGGACCGCGCTATTAAGGATATTATTGTTCAATTACTCCGATACTTGCGATCATTTCGGAGCTAGGTGAAAGCTGTTGTTACGACGAATTAGTACTATCCATGGTGTTACTTCCACTGAACGTTTTTCTCGAAAGATCCGCTCGGCAAAGCGCAACTTTAAGCTACGCCCGGCCGGTGCGGCGCCTGTATTAAAGAGAGATATGCCCGAAGCAGCGACGGCGATCGACTGACAGCCGCTCCATAGAATTGGAGCCGTTTGGAGCGGCCTAGTGATTAATGCCGGAGTGATATCGTAATATTGTCGTCTGGTGACGAGATGCAAAGTCGCCAGGGTGAATCCATGTAGATCGTGACGCGAAAGGCGGACTTTGAGGAGGCGAGCTGGTGCGAAATGTAGCTTGCGAAAAGTCTTCCGTGCTTCCTCGAAGGGAAGACGGGCGGATCGGTTTGTTGATTCTCTAAGGATCGACTCATGTACGCTGCTCTCTCGTGCTCGCGTCCGTTCGTCGAGTGGTGAAGGCTCGGAGTGGTGGGATATCCCGAGGTTCGCGAAGTTTCTACCGCCGTTAGAACAGAAACGTCGGGGGAAAAAAAACGTGCCCGACGCTTCCGTGATGTGCCTGTAAATTGGATATTTGGAAAAAGGACCCCTTTTCCCATCGCATCAGGATGAAACGCTGCCTGCCGGACGCGTTCGACTAATCGTCACAGTGGAGTTCTGCTTAATCGCAGGTAATTTCCGACGGCAACGCGCGCCTGAGTTTCTACGTGACGAAATTCAGTTAACTGAATTCTAACCTGAGCTGAGGGATAGGCCTCTTATTTACGGTTTTTCAAAATATCCCATACATATGTCGTTCACACAGAACTTATGAACTGTGTAGAACGTACGCTGTTGTAATTAAGTTGGTCGTCACCGAACAATGGCTTGCACTGAACGCGATAACTGCGCGGTTTTCATCAGCCTTCATTTTCTAGGCTTTTCTAGAATATTCCTTATGGGAGCGGTTATTATTACGAACTTTCAAAGGAAAATAGCTTGGGAAATTGTTGAGAGAATTGTTACGTACGAAGGAAAATCTGCGGTTGGGACCGCATTTTACTAGATCTGATTACGCGTTAATTATGCGTTTCGTCACGATTATCTTCATTTTCGGGTTTCCCTTGTATAGTTAGGAAGATGAAAAAGATTATACGCCTCTCTTAGTATACGAAGACAACTGTAAATGTACTTTCTCCGTCGTCGACAACGATCGATAGCAACTGCTTCACATTTAGTAGATACTGCTCCGCTTATTAGCTCCCTTATCTTGAAAGTGGCGTAAACGCAAACATTAGAAATTTCATTATCTATTAAAACAATCCGATTTTTTTCGAAATTCCTGATATTTCCAAATCAATGTCGTGTCAAAAAATAAATTTACAAAGATTAATCGCTGCTCGTCTCTTCGAACTCGACTTGTGGTAAATGTAATTTTACATCTGCTTGGTGATGTCAACAATTCGTGGCTCGTTGAAGTTCCGGCTGGCCTGCAAGTATCAACAAAACGAGCTCCGTCTAACAGCTGCGCGAAACAATTTATTTAGACCCGGCCTAGCGTGATGTCGCAAGAAGCGAGTCGGCCAAGAGTTTCTCAGTCGTTCCTCTCCTAGATTTTACAATGGGCCGAATGTTTCAAGTATATAACGACAAGGTACAGATTTCTAGCTTAGAGTTCTAGCGTATTCTGAATTTTATAATGTGTACCTTTCAAGAATGATCTGAATCTTGAGCTGTTAGAAAATAACTCTGCGGGAAAGGACAAGGAAATTGCCGAAGGAAATCTGGAATTTTTACTACAGATATTTTAAACAACGTCATGGAACAATGGAGCGAGGTGGCGCGTAAGAATGGTAAAGGACAAGGTTAGACTGAAAGAGAAAGAGAGAGAGAGATGAATAGGTGAGATAGATTTATCCTATACGGGAGTCTAAGTTTCCTCGAGAATGGTCAAAGAGCACACGCAGTATAATAATGCAACTCGCAACTGTAGATTTTCAGAAGTGAAGATCGGGAAATTTTACGCACACAAAACAATGCGTAAGTTCTCGAAGCTCGATAAAACAATCTAAACTACGAAGATGTAAGAGTGGATTACGTAAGTAGGAAGCAAGTCAATATTTGAATGAAATCGGCGATGCGTTAGCAATATATATGTATATATATAACGGTATCTTATACAGGCGAAGGAGAATATTTGCAGAATGTTGTTGCGCGACGGCATGGCTAGTTATAAACAATGCAGTTGTGCTAACAATCAGTTATGCTAATCAGTCTTTATCGCATGTCTACCTTTCACATAATCTAATTGAAAAATCTAACGAATAAGTATTTGAGCTGATCTTTTTAAATCAAAGATAACATTTAATCAACTTGTGTTCATTTCTACCAATGTATAATTTAATCTTGGTTCAACTTACTCTTCATCTTCTTCCAGTTAGTCTGAGAGTTAGAAAAAGATGAAGTGCAAGTTGAACCGAGATTAAAGTTAATCTATATTGGCAGAAAGGGGCATTAATCTACATTCATCAATATAGTTTTCAATCGTTTTTAATCCATGTTTGTCAATAATGAGAAATAGCAAGATAAAATAAACACATCAAGGTGAGTTGACACAAATCTCGTTGTAATTTGACGTACTACGAATTTCTTTGAGACATTATTACAGACTGATGAGCGACAAGAATTGAAATTAAACAAAGCGACAGACGTCAGATGCTTATGTGTCGTACAGAAAAATCGAAAAGAAGAGAGAAAGAGGAGAAGGGAGGGAAGAGGGTCAACCTTTTGTGACCCGATCCGTTTGTCCGATTGAAAGTAAAAATGCTGTGGGCCGTGAAAAATTTTTGCGGCACGAGAAAGAAAACGGTAAAAGTTCAAGCAGGGAAAGGATAAACGAAAACAGCACAGCACGTGACTGTGTGAGTGAAGCAAACGGAGTGAAACGGGGAAGACGTCGCTCGCTTGCAGCAACGTCTTCTTCATCTCAGAAATGCGTTTCTATTCTTTCGGTCTGACGTGAATTTATTTACGAGGACTTCCTTCTTTATCAAACTACGTAAATCTGATGGATGGAAAATACGGGCTGGTTTCTCTTTAGTAACAGTAGAGGAGGATAAGGGCTCGAAGAGTGTTTTACAGAGGCGGGTGATGTGGGACATCGTCATTTTCGTCCATCTGGCGCTGCAATTTCGCGGGACATCGAAAACCATTTTCACATGTGTCTAAAAGATCACTTCGGTAGGCTATACTTTGACCTGAATCTAATTCCAGTCTTATACTGTGTCTTTTTAGAAATTTAATCGATATCTGACGTTTTATTTCTATTTCTCGCGTCTTCAGTTAAATGCATGCATTAACACTATATACGTGATAGAGCAACTTTCTGTCTTATTTATATATGAGATAAAGCGAAAATTGATTGGCGATTAATGAAATAATTTTTGCCTCTCTTCTACAAATGCTTCGATATAATTCATAGGATATATCGCGTTTCGCAAAAACACATACCGTCGGCAAACCGCAAGGTGAATTTCCGCTGCAACTTCGGAGATGACTTTCTTTAAAAGGAATACTTGTCTCACACACAATTATCCTGATGGAAGATGAAACCAGAGAATAATCGTGCGTTATGACATCATGTATTATAAAATACTCTCTCTCTCTCTCTCTCTCTTTTTTTCCGCTGATACATAAACAATATAATAATATCGAAAAAGTTATAGTCTTCGTACAAAATATTATATATAAAAAATTTACATTCTTTTTTATTGTATCTTATATTTCTTTCATCACGACGGTCTCACTTAAATTAATAATAATAATAATAGCATTGATGTAATTTTTTACGATAACTTTAATATAAAATATTTTTACATAGAAAAAAAAAAGATTAATTATTGCCTGCAATAATGTAACTCGATATTTCTGTTGTATAGGATTATCATTAGTAAATATATTAGATACGAAAGAGATAAACGAGCTATTTTCTTTTTCTTCGATGTCAAGGATATTCCGATGATAATTCGATCTTTTTAAATGTTAAACACGATAAGTTCGAATGAAATAACGTTTCACTTCAAGCCACCGGCGTACAAATCACACAGTGCACATTATTTCTAGTTCACGCATGATCGTTGCGTAGTATCGATAACTTATAATTAATCAGATAGCGTTGTCGTAGACTAAGAAATTTTTACTTAACATGTTTCGGCTTCCACATTTCATTACAGTTAAGGCGATTTTAATACCGAACCAATAAATTTCTAAACTACGATCAATCGCATTTGTTTCTCTACTAGTAAACGATGACACTATATATAGTGTGCGTTATCCGACTATAGATATTTCATAAATAAATAAATATTAATAAAGCACTGGGAGTAACAAGTGAATCTATATATTTTTACATCTCATGATAAGCAATTACGCAACCATTTGCATTAGTAGTTACAGTAGAAAAGGTACAAAAGGCCGCAGAAATTCAATCAATTAAAGACTGTTTTGTGCAAATAAATTGATAACGCTGACAAATAATTTTGGGACATCGTGAATTTATGTTACAGAGATTTAAATTCCGTCAATCATTTTCTGATAATTTTAATTGTAGTCAAAACATTTTCAAGTCAATCGAACGAATATCATTCAACGCGTTCCTGCATAATAATGCCATGTAATTTGCGCAAAAATATATATCGGTCGCGTAAATAATATATAAATGATAAAATCTGGATGTAATAAAAAGGAGCGATAAGAATAGGAAAACTTGATAAATCTCCAGAGAAAACAACAGTAAAGGAAATCAGATCCAATAAAAGTACCGTTTCTTACGTGAGATGAAACGATTCACGTAGATATATTGTTATGCATTATCGCAATCACGTTATCGATAAGTATACAACTGTGATTAGATCATTGCATTATCTATCCTAACCTTGTTTGAACAACGTTCTGTTTAACGGATAACCGATGTATGGGCACTGTACACGAATGTTTTCCTTCGGCTTTTTCATAAAAAATGAAGTTCCAGTACTTTAAAGATACATAAGCAAAGTTCAATAAAACGTAAATAAGCAACGTAAATAATTTTATCTCACGTTTTATCAATTTATAACAAGAGGCTGAGAATATTATATTTACCGAGGATATTAATGAACTCTAATTAGTCGATATATACGTGCATTTATCAATAATGCTCAAAGTAAGATGCACGTTTACCTACAAAGGTCACTTTAAATCGCTCTGCGGTACTTTTTCTATAACATATAGACACGAAGGCTACAAAGAAGCGAGGAAAATGTGGGAAACCGGTTTGTCGCTTTAAGGCAACATTATGCGGTAGTGAGTCTGACAAAGTTCTAAGACCAGGTACTTTTTGGCGAAATAACTGTGGGAAATAAATCGTCTTCACGTTGCTTCTTTCAAGATTCTTTGAAAATTACAGTTTCTGTGTGTAACAAATTTTCTGGAAAAAAAAAAATGGAAAGTACGAGAAAACATTTTTAGGCGGACCGTTAGGTGAAAGATATATTTTTGAAAAATCAACGTGACTAAATTTCGTGACTGTATGTTGCGAATTATTATGAATAGCTCTAATGATCATTAAAAAAAATCCGCGGAGTATATAGCCTTGCTAGGATTAATTTTGGAGCACTTTCCTGCGCGGTCTCACTAATATTCATAAAATAAAAAAAGCAAAAAAAAAACATTATATATCTCTCGGAAAACTTTATTTAAAATTTAACCCTGCCAAGTGTCACAAATACGATAAATTATTATACGATTTTTAATACCGTGGAATCTATAAACGATGCGTCATTTAAAGGCGTCGTTAAAATAGAAAGATGTATATGAATGAATAATCTCGATATCTCTCTGACTTTTTATTTCTTACATCTCACGGCTAATTAAAGATTCTCGCGGCATATATCTTCCGAAAATTAAATCGTTACCGAAAATATACTTGATAAACTTTTTAAAGATTCTGATCCGTTGATTCGCACAGTTGACGTTCCCCTCCCGAAAAAGTTGATTCGACTTGAGGTTTCGTCTCGACCATATCAATCGTTCGCTGCCCGTCCCGTGTCGGGGTAAAGTGGCGTTTATTTGGCTTCGACGACTATCATTTCGAGCGTTCGTTACCGAGGAAGACCGCCGTCGAGGTGCGTGCAAGCAATGTTCCGCCTACTTTGCCGGAGGAGAATGTTCGGAGGTCCCGCACGACACGTAGCGAGTAAACGAGTGAGTGAGCGGCTCGTATAGTCTCGATAGTCTCGCGAATCACGTACATTTACCTGTGGCTCGCTCCTTAATGCGCCCGGGAAGTGCACTTTCGCGGAATACGAGAACAGAAGTCGTCCACGACGACGATCGTCCCCGTCGTCGATTAATGACGAATGCCTAACGAGCCGCGGAACGCAAGGAACACGAGGGGAGAATTCTGGCGCACGCTCTCCTACACGCAATAAAACGCAGGTAGAAGTGATTCGATCCTTCCTTCAGTCCTAACGCCGATAACTTTTGCTAAGAAATTGTAATTATCGTGATTATTATAATTACAAATTCTTATAATGTTACGATCGGTGTGACCTCTGCCTTTTCTCCTGATTTAAGAGAATTCAAACACACGGATTTTTTTCTTTAGTAATCTAACAATTTCCCAGGAATATAGATATTTAAATCTTTCATAACTGACATTTAATTTTGATCAAACTGCATCAATCATCGAAAATTTTTAACGCGGATGGAATAAAAATTAACAAAGCACGTCGTTGGTTTAAAAAAAAAGAAAAGTAAATCGTATTTCGAGACTAGAACGCCCTTCATTCGAAAATTCGAAGGTAAGAAGGCTTGAATTTGTGGACTATTTGGACGCTCCGTAAGACGCAGCTTGTTAGGAGAGCAACGTTTCCCAAAGTATGAATTTTAATTTCACGTTATTCCCCTCTCGTCGAACAATAGCGCGCATTTGAGACGATCCGAATTACGAGGAGTAAGAGGACTCGCGCGAGCGAACGCCTACCTTCGAGCGGGCGGTCGCGCACGTGTTTAAACTCACACGCGAGCTAGAAGCAGAGGCATAGAGGTGAAGAGACGAGGAGGAGGAGGTGGTGGTGAGGAGGAGAGAGAGGAAGAAGAAGAAGAAGAAGAAGAAGAAGCGGGACCACACTACGCTCTTACCTACGCGCATCACGTTGCGTGTAGGACCAGCGCGTTGCGAGTGCGTTTCATGTACTCCTCTCGTCCCTTTGAATGATGTGACCGCTGGAGAGCGTTGTAAGGGGGAGATAGTAAACGAGTGAGGGAGAAAGACAGAGATAAAGGCAGAAGGAGAGAGACAGGCAGGCAGGCAGACAGAGAGAGAGAGAGCGGGGGGGGGGGGGGGGGGGGAGGGGGGGGGGGGGGGGGGGGGGGAGAGGGACAGAGAGAGGGACACGAGGCGAGGCCTTCTCTCCTTTGTGCCTTGAACCGGTCGCCTTACCGTCTTAGCGCCGTATTGCGAAATTTCGTCCTATCGGCTTCGCGAAACAGGTTCGCGAAATAATCCAAGTCCCTCTGCAATCCGTAGGTGGCAAACGCGATCTTTTTGCTCGTGTCACGATGAAGAATATTGTAATTTGCATGTATTTAATCATGTATTGTAATTTCTCAAAATAGGAAATTGTCAGAATAGAATCCTCTTGATACATGAATTCTCACTTCTCATTTGGATTCTTTAAAGATATCAAATATTGCGGGCACCTCGAAGAAATAGATTGAAGAAAAACTATAATAAATTTTGATAAATATTTATTTTAATAGTTCTAATAAGTAAATATTTATTAAATGTAAACGTACATTTATTCGATACAAAAACCAATAATTTTATTTAACTATTACTTTTTTTATTGAGTAGATATTTATTTACTGTAAGTAAATGTTTATGTAGTAGCATTCAAAGAAATATGAAGAATATTAAAATTTAGTAATTTTTTTTTTCGGTATAAAAATTCAGATAAATCTCATCGTAAACAAATTATGTCATTTCATTTCAGAAAATAGCGATGATTTCCAGTGAGATAAATTCATTCCTGTGTCAAATTATAATTTTATTTTAAATTAAAAGGAAATTATTAAGTGTATAAGAAGGTGTAACGAATCAAATATTTCAGACCAATCTGTCATTCGAAAGATCGGATATTTTAATTCATTTTTATTTAATTTTTCATTATGTATTAATAAATTTAACTATCGGTGTCTTTGTATTTGATATTTTAAACGATATCGCCAAGAAATATATGTCAATTTTAATCGCGTACGTCGGGAGTATTGAGAATCATAGATTATAATATGTCACCGAAAATAACTATTGTGATTTATTTATCGCGGAGTAATTTGTCCGCACGATAAATGACCGATGTCATAGTTCTAAGAATATCTTGGAAGGATCCTCGAAGAAAGATCCTTGCGTTCTTTAAACCGAGTTTTCAACTCGGAACAGGTATCAGCGAAGAATTCCTCTCTCAGGCTAGTTTTTTCGGACCTCTCAGTTTCCGCGTTTAAATTGTTTACAGTACGCTATTAACTCCGTTCGCGGATGCGTTTGATCACGAGCGATTTACAAAATTTATGGAAACCGAGACATACTACTTCGTCTTGATCTTCATTTTAGAGTCAATGGTTCAACACGTAGTCAACCGAGTTGTGTCGGGGACCATGACGTAAGTCTCGCTTCCTGTTTGCCTGGGTCGACTTGACACCGGCACGACCACTGCTCGCCTCCTGGCCTCTCGTTTTTTGCAATGCTTTCGACGTATTTACAATAACCCGCGCCGCGAATGCTTGTCACCTTTGGAAGTTCAATCTTCTACGACGTCTGGTTTGGGATTTTAATCTTCTTAACTGAAAGTCTCTAGGAGGAGGATCAACCTCGAGGACGAGTTTGACACATAGAATTAAATATACATTTTTATTTTGCCTTTTTTTCTACTTGTAATATATTGTGGTGAAATGATAAATAAATTTCAGAGACATAAAAAAAAAAAGAAAGTCTAATAATGAGATTGTTTTTTAAAATAAAATATATCAGAAATTCGTAAGATAAAGCTACGAGCATGTATATAACTCCTTGCAGTGTAATTCAAAATTAAATTTCTTTTAATTAAGATATATAATACTTTAATAATAAATACTTAACAAAGTGACAAATTCTGCAAATGTTGAAGAACCAAAGGCTAAGGCTGAACGCATCGAACAATTATTTCATATCCATCGCAGCAGGGGGTGCAAATGGATTCTAACGAATACGGAGTTTTCTCCGGCGAAAATGGTCCTCCTAATGATCTGTCTGCTCGCCGGGGGTCGACGGCAAGTACAAGCCTCTAGACAAGAACATTTGGAAAGCATTCGGTCCGCTCGTCCTTCGACTGCTCTCTTGGCCTGGGCCGACCGTCAATCATTTAAGGGACACTATTCTACCTCCTCTGCCTCATCGTTTCCCGTCACTCCTTTGATCCTACCCTATAATATTGTTCCTCCCCTCCTTCGGCTTACTCGAAATGTCAGGCTTCAATGTTTGGCCTCTACTGCGCCATTCTCGTAGATAGGTATAGCTCCGCTCTCGCCTTCTCGATTTCGCCTTCCCGTCGTTGTCGCTTCCGAACGACGATTAACTACTACGCTTTGCCAGCAGCAGCTGCTTCTCGCTCCACCTCGTCAAATCGAAAATATCAGCCAATTATCGTATTTCCAGACAACGATGTTGATAACGTCTTTGAGCGATCTTTTCGCTTTTTTCGGAAATTTCGGCTCCTATATGTCTCTCAAAGCCGTGCCCGAGTAAGACGTAGAGAGGAAAAGAGAAAAGAAAACAGAAAGACGAAAAGAAAGAGAAAAGCGTGAAGTGGAATTGTTACAGTGAACTCGAAAGTTCTCGGACAGTTTTCCCGACTGACAAACTTTTTCTCTTTCTGACCTTCACGAACTACAACCTTTATAATGATTATTAAGGTTTCGAGAAAAGTGAGTAGGAATAAAAGAATGAGACCGACATTCATACGAAAGAAAGTATAACTTGGTTAGTTTATATTATGAAATACTTAACAATGATTAATCTTTTAAGCCCCGTTAATTATATTAGAAACAAAAATGTGAAAGTCTTGTTATATCGATTATTACGAACTCTGCGAATTATATTTTGTGATGTCGACTTTTATCGGTATAATTCTAATTAACTCAATTCGTCTTCATTCGATTTCTTCGTCTTCTCCTCGATATTTTACATAACGGTAAAAGAACAGGATCTGTAACGAATAGTTGATTTATACTATCCGCCCAATTAGTCTCCGCCTAATATTATTTTGTGGGGAAAGCAATGCAAATTGCATTATTACAATGATAATTGTCGGTGGTCTTTCGAGGGAATATAAAGTATCCTCGGAGAAACCGGTAACACTATTCAAGTGTAGCAACGATGAAAGTTGCAAGGCGATATTCCGAATGTTCTTATCGGCTATATATAGTGCCAATCTGCGGTATAAGCTTAACTTAATAGCTTCGAAATTTTCAATTTCGAAAGAATATTTCCAACCTGTAGAAATAATAGTAATCGTCAAGATCTCTACCGTTAGAAACTTTCCGGCATTGAAAAAAAAACCTTGTAAAAGAATTTGACAACAGTCGTTTCAATTTCGAGGTGCAATCCCCGATTTATAGAAGTGACGGTAAGGCGATCAAATTGAAGTTCAGTTAAAATAAACCGAATGCCAAAGATTGATCTGTTACCTATTTGCATTCCCTCAGGCTTCATATGAGATTCTTTAATTCTAGATATCGAATAACCGCTATCGAATAACTCGCCTATTAAAATATCCGCTCTTTTTCTTAGTTCGCCCTACATTTTCGAAGATTCCCATACATATCTACGTACAATCACACGATGCACAGAGCATTACAACCAATTGTGTAATCTTATTTCACACACATCAACGAAACAAAAAAAAAACCCACGCCCCTTTGGTTGATTAATTTCTCCCCCTAATTGGTCGTATTTGTTTCATCCAAAATAACAAGTGCACTCAATTGGCTATAGGTAGTTGCGTTAAAAATTTGCTCTATCGACTCGAGCGGGAAGGGGAGAGCAACAATCGACCTGCGCGTGACGGAGCGAGAGAATATGAAAGAAGGGACAAGGGGGAGAGAGAGAGAGAGAGAGAGAGAGAGAGGGGGGTGTGCGGGCAGAAAGAACGGGAAGGGGCAGGATGGAGATAGCGCAGGCATGCAACAGAAGTAGATATCGCAGCATGATATCGCCCGAACGCGCTTTGCTATACGTGTGTCAGAGAGAGAGAGAGAGAGAGAGAGAGAGAGAGAGAAAGCAAAGAGGCAGAGAAAGGGGGCGAATGCGGACTGTGAAGAGCGGGGCCAGGCTCTAGTCAGAGGGGCAGAACTGGCGAGGAAGGGACCTATAATCGCTGCGATGTATACCATGGGTTTCTCGCAGAAGCTTTGCGATTTTCGAATCGTTTCCGAAGATTTTAAAAAATTTAGAAAAAAAGAAAATACACGAGGTTGCGAGAATTCGAATAGTTCGAAAGAGTTATTTTATTTTATTTTATTTTCTTTAAAGAACTCGGAGAATTCTCCGGGGATTCTGAAAATTTAATATTATTAGAAGATTAATATATAAAAGACTATAATATGACGTGTATCGATGAAAAGAATGATTTATTAACCAGCTGACTTTAATATTCTAATATACTTTCTGGTACGAGATCTTATCCAGTCTATACTAAAAAATTATGGCTTTCCTATATGCAAATCAGTGTAAATGCTGCGAGATATCTAGAACGAACGTCGAACTGTTAGGAAAGGAAGTACTATTGTATTTTAACTATCTATCTCTTTTTATTCCTACATTTTCAATGATTCTGACGTCACTCCAATCGCAGTTCTAGAAGAACGAAAATCGCGCGCGCGCGGAGAATCAATTTAACATTCCGACCTAATAAGCCCGGTACCCACATCAGGATCAGGAAGAGAACTTGAGCGGCGCGCTATTCGTCATTAGTCCGGAGTCCGGAGTGCCGTTTTTGTTAATTATGCTTATGCTTTTTTTTTAATCGGCTGCCGACACCGCCGAGAGAGCTCTACCTTGCCTTGCTCCAAGTCGAGCAATTAAGTGGAATGGCGCAACTGCGTGGAGTAACCTAGTTGTGTGCCTTATCTCGCATCGGCGGTGTAGCGTGCGAAACGCGTGTATCTCGTTGGCGCCATCTTTTTTTTCCCCCCTAAGACCGACGGGCGACCGTTCCCGCGATCGTGGATCGTTTTAACCCCGTTCGCTCACTTTTACTCCACGACGATGTTTCCCGATGGGATACCTTTTCTGTTCCTTCCAATATTATTGTATTATCTCGCCGAATAAGCCGGACAAGTCTCTTTTCAAGTAAACGATTGATATACAGATATCGATTTTATTGATAAAAGATTTTGAAAATTTCAATACTGTAATAAAATTGACAAGGAATAATCTTATATTCTTAGAACTCTCAAAATAAATCGCGATCGAGATGTAGATAATTTTGAAAAATAAAATTCTATACTTTGACGATGTCAAGTTTTTTTCAACTAAATAAAGTATTAGAAAATGATAGAGAAAAAAAACGACGCTTTGAAATATCCTTCCCCACAGCATATTATAGATACGACTTAATTCATTTGGAGTTCTTGGACAAAACCAAACTAAATTCCCTCGCTATGTCCAGCCTGCGATCGCACCTGTGAATAACGAACGCTACTCGCAACTACGTTGATCTGATAAAGTCTAATCACCCCGCAGCAAGCAGGGTAGATAGGGTGGTAATGCCCGTAGTTGGATGCGCTTTTCCAGTCGACGCTAAAGGCGCTTTTCCGTTTTTCGTGTCGACGTCAACGTTAAGAACGCGACACCACCGGCGGCGTTTCGCCATTTCAGAACGCCCCGCTGCGTCCGTAACTTTCCGCATTGCTGAACTTTCGCTAGGAAAACGGCATTTTCGAAAAATCTTGCCGGAGAAATAAAATCGGAATAACTTGTCGCTAGAACATTCACTTGCAAAATGGAGATCCTCCTCCGGGGGAGAGATTCTCCTCCGAGAGATTCTCTCAAGGAACTTCAAAGCGCATATGGTGTGTATAACGAATGTACGAAGGAATAACGATGGTAATAACGAGAGTTTTTAATTCAGAGAGACAGAATACCAAATCGTTTCCTAACGAGACCTTCGCTCGACAAACACATGAGTCAAGGCGAAACATATGGGGAATCATATGGAGATGTAGAAGCACGTCTGCCTGCCGGAGAGACCCACACGACAAGTATCCCCACCCGAGCAAAAAGATAGACACTCGACCGAGGAGGACTTCACTTTGTCTCTTTTCGACGCTGTCCATCATAAGCTAAAAACGTTCACCGTGTGTCCTCTTATTCACGCGTGTAACCCAATTTTCACACGCTGTTAAATTCCGTCCGAGAAAATGAGTAAGATGCGTACCATTAGAGGTTACATAAATAGCCAAAATAGTAACTCGGAGATTCCGTCCCCGTTTGAGCGAGCAAACCGAGGTCACATCTCGCAAAATACAAATCTTCCTACCTAAAAACTTCCTACGGTAATTTCCGTCACGCAAATACGTATATATTTCGTCGAATGTGCCGCACGCAATGCAATTTTGTACATCTTTTCCCCCCTCCCCCCCTGCTGTCCGACCGCTCGCTTTTCGCCAATAACGCCGAGATTACGACGACGAGCGGTGAAAAATCATAAACGAGTGAAAACGAAACACGTCGTGCTACACGGCAACGACAAATAATAAATCGGCACTTGTCCGCGAGAGGAAGCATGGGGAGAGAAACGCGAGATGAAGAGGGAGGAGAGAAGGAAAAAAAGAATGAAGAAGAGGAAGAGGGAGGGAGCGAGCGAGATGATAGAAAGAAAGAAAGAAAAAGAGAGCGAGAGAGAGCCAGAGAGGAAAAGAAGCGTAGCTTCACCTCGAGTAGAAGAAGAAGCGGACGCGCGAGGAGTCTCGTTTAGGAGAAGGGAAGGCATAGAAGGGAGGAGGAGGAGGCTGAAAAATTCAGAAAGACACTGAGCAAGAAAAGGAGGCGGCGAAGGCGAAGGAGGGATCGGTGATGGTGGAGGAGACCAGGGAGGGGGGGGTAGGGCTTGACGGTGGCGGGTGGGGCGTGAGGGAGGCAGAAAGCGCTCTGAAACTCGTTGTTAAAGCCGATAGAGCGCTACTACAGCCACTACAGGCCTGTCGGCCTTGCTCGCCACTCGAGTCGAGCGTATATCCCCTTTATGTGAGCGATAGACAGAGAAAGAAAGAGGTCTCTTTATCTTTACCTCTCTTTCTCCCACATACTCTCTCCCTCCCTCTCTCTCTCTCTCTCTCTCGTCCACTTCCTATATATCTGAACGCGCGGGCGCGCAGATACGAGAGTTCCACCCATCTCTAGCCGCGCGAGCATATATACGGGGTGATCCGTGAAATCGTGACCGATCGATCGATCGGTTTTTCGACGTTCTTTCCTTCTTTCTTTCTCTCCCTCTTTCTCGTCACGCTCGACGTCCGACTGTGGCTTCAGGACGCGAGGGCCAGCGAGTCTTAAGACTGAATTTTGATGGCAAGCTCCTCAGACGGTTTAGAGCTGATCTTGCCTAGATCATAATATGGAAGTATATATATATATAATATATATATGTATATAGCATTCGAATTAGAAGCGATTGAAATCGAGATGCAATGAAACGGATAAACCTTATTATTCGTCTGAATGTGAGCAAATTTTAATTTTAGATCATTAATTATAAACCTAATGATAAATGAAATAGACCCTGAATATCGAAAACTCTGAAACGCTGCCTTTTCCAGTAAAACGAAATTGGAAATTCCATTTTTGGAATCAAAGGATTATCGAGGCACCCTGTATGCTTAGAGAAAAGGCGAGGAGGATCATCCGTCGTCGTTAGAATCTCGAAGGCGTCGATCTTGGCCACGCGTTAGAAATGCGAAGTCGGCGCGTACGTTTATTTGTCATATGTATCGCGGCCATGGTTCTGGGTTAGGTCTGGCGCTCGGATCTCTTCGGGTTAAGTTAGATCTAGTTTACTCCAATTTACGAACGGCGGGCAGCCGCGGCGGACAGAAGCAGGACAGTGGGAAGGGAGGGCGGGGAGAGAAAGAGAGAGAGAGAGAGAGAGAGAAAGAGCGGCCCGAGGGACTTTAATTTCCTCGACGTACGGGGCCCGATGGTTTAAAAGCGCTCCTAAGAACCCGCGGGGCTTTATGGGGGTATGCCAGAATTAACCATTAACGTGTGATTGTACTGGCGGAACCCCGCCGAAACTTGACACCGCGATCTCTCCTGCGTGCTTGGTGCCAAGGCTACGTCGGACCGACGTGAAACATAGACCGACTTGTTCGATTGGTCTTAACCGAGCGCGGCTGGAACTGACTCTATCGCGAGCAACGAAATTAAGTTGGCATGACGCGAGCTACTCTCTCGACAAATAGCCATAAATCTAAAACATTGAAGAAAATAGAGTCTCAGACCGCGAATGAATTTTTCACCGAGTATAAAGAAATATATGTAATACACGTAACAATATACCTATAAATGTAATATGTATATCGTTATCCGTACATTATTATAATTATTGTACGCAAGACAATAAATGTAGGCATGAAACGGGAAACTTTTCATTAGAATGTAGAAGCAAACGGAAGAAATGCAATTGTAGAATACTCCAAATAACAGCACGTTGCACAAGTACTGATCATTGTTGCAACATTCGTATCTTCGCTTATCCAATATTTATGTCGCCTCAACATCGTCTTCCTTTTTCCTTTATTTCTTGATTCGGTTGACAGACGAGACGTGTATCATTATAGTCGTTCAGATTCCACAGAGTTCCTCGCGAGCAACGCGCATGATTACGTGTTCAGTGGACACGGAATCTCCGATGAGATTCAACGAGAGAGAGAGAGAGAGAGAGAGAAAGAAGAAAGGGGAAAACGCCAGCATCGCGCAGTGCGGAGTCATTTAATTCGGATACACCCCGTAAACGCGGCATCGCACTGCGAGCGATAGTGGGGCGCCAGTTGCCTAGCGACCTACCCCGGGAAGCCCCGTAGTCCTCTTCGGGCGCACTTTGTTTGCCGTAGCCCCGAAAACACAAAGCTTTTACGTGCCTCTACGTACGACCAGCCGTAGCTGGCGATCGCGGATCACAACGTAGATAACAGCTAACGAGGGACGTAAGAATAGTGCGAGATGCTGCATGATGGATACCCCAAGATTTGACTCAAACGCAAGAATCATGTTCTTGGAGAAAGAGAGGGGAGGAGGGAAAAAGAGAGAGAAAGTCTATTGATCTGAAATTGTACAATCATATTACTCCATGCTTTGTGCAAAGAAAAAATTGAGACAAGCTCTTAGAAAGTTAAAATTATGAATCCTTGCTCATTTATTCTAATAACAGGTATATTCGCAGTAAATTTCCGTACTTGGATCAGATTTCTGATTAATTTGAGGACTGCCATTAAGTGGACGTATTCTGCGTCAGTGAGTATTTAAACAAAAAGTAGCGAGATACTCTACGGATAATCATGGCGATCGATAATAGTTCGAGGCCGTCTCTCCGCATCCTCTCTCGTTCGGGTGAAAGTTTTAGCTGGAAAATCGTGCGGATGGATCCTTGATCCTTGATCCTCAGCAGCTCGAGAGAGTAAATGGAAAAGCGTGCAAAATTCCGAAATAGCTCTCTCAGCTCTCTCGTCCCTTTAAAAGCTAGTCTCGAATGCAAATTATTCGCGCAAGCTACTGCTGCACAGTTTTTTTTTTTTTTTTCGTTTTATTTTCGAAATAGCTCGCGTATACAATCAGCCCTTAAACGCGCAATTTCGTTCTATATTGACAACTTGATTGCCGCGTTGTATGTATATAGATGATGTCTCTGCAACCTCGAGAGTTATGGCATTCGCCCAGATGTGACGACTATATTTTCCGCTTCATTTCCGTATTCGTCGATAATGTATGACATAACGTGAGATAAAAAAGATGAATGAGATCTTTTAATATCCTTTAACAAAAACATGCATGATATATATAATACATATGCTACAATTTCCGAGGAAATGCAAGTGCAACCCTCGATCGGCTGTAAAGGCTAAAACGTTAACGAGTGATCTCTCTCTATCGAATCGCTGTTACTGCTCAAACGGCGTGTAACGAGAAATCGGAGTAATAACACGCGTAGAACCGAAGGTAGAATCGCGTGAAACTTCGGGACTTGTAGGAGACACGTCAGGCGGTGTCTGAAAACACAGCGATTCCTTTCAGAGCCACGTATTCCGTGACTCAATGAAGATACCTCGAGTGTCTTTACACACGATGACAAACACAACGCGATGAGTATAATCTGGCAACTCGAATGCAACACGAAATGCATTACTCATGACGCTCTCTTAGCAGTGCTGACCCTGATTCTAGGAAAGGGATGAAGGAACGGATAGACGGACGAATGGGTCCTGGAATGCTGTGCCTAGCTTAAAACCCTTTTATACCTGTCCTTTTCCTCCTACTACTACTACTCATATATTCACGGTCTCTCTATGTTGATCTCTCGATCTCCACGGTCCTCTTCTCCTCGCTCCGCTTCGGTCTTCTCGCTCGAAGAGAGTTCCTCCCTCTATCTCTTTCTGCCTATCTTCTAAACTGGAGTCTCTTTCTTCTCTTTTCGTCTTTCGTCGTCCTCCCCTCCAGCCTCCTTCACTGCCTTCTCACTACGTTGCTTCTTCCTCTTTCGTCTCTTCGTCCTTCGACCCCTCCTTCTAGGTCCCTCTTTCCCCTCTACTATCACGGTCTCTTTCCTTGGCTTCCTGTCTTTCTTCGACGTTGCATTTTCTCTCTTCTTCGAAGATCGGTGCTTCTCTCTTTTCTCGGCCTTTTTCTCCCTCTCCCGTTTCTTCAGCTCGAGGTTCTCATTTTGTTTACGACTAGAAGGATTTTCCGATTTACGTATCATTAAATTTCTAATGATTCGTAAAGTTATTCGAGTCTTGTCCTTGAATTTTGTTAAGCGGAAACTAGAATTTTTGAGATAATGATTCGATGTGTATAATCCAGTCCACGACAAGTTTCGTTATCACATAACAGAGAAATACAAACTGACAGAATGTATGACGATGAAAAATTCTTCGATGCGTGTTCGAGGGATTTCGTTCGATTCGGTTCGCTCGGCTGGCCAGGTGTTCTGGCAGTGAGCGAGCACTATCAGTGAACGCGAGATCCGTGGGTCGAGAGAAGGACCGACGAAGGAGCCGGAGCGTGTAGGTGAAACTCGACGAGAGAGGCACTGAAGAAGGATGGAGAACCTGTCCTCTCGAACTGAGCCTTCTCTTCTCGGGCCTTCTCTGAAGAGGCTTAAAGAAGGCCTTCAGGATTCGGTCCCTCGGACCTTGGTTTATAGCTACGAACACGATGGACGTTGTCGACCGTCTCGGACGCACATCTCTAATCTCATTGGAATCATTTCTAGGTGCAGACTAAAAGTTTAAGTGCAGCGAACACGGTACGACAAGTCATTGAAAGTTCATTCCTTTAATGCGAAAATCGATCTCCTCGAATTGTCGAACAATTAAATTAAACTGTTGTTCTATTGAAAATCTACTTCTAAAGTCTGGTTCATCTAAAAAATTGAGCACACTGTTAATCTCGAAAGAAAAAGCCATCTTCTACGCGGTGCGTTGTTAGAGATCGGAAATTTCGGCCCTCGAAATAACGTGGGGCTGTATGTGGAAATGACAGCCGGCTCGGTCGCCCCCATCATGTCGTGTGGGGGCAGAGGGGTAGCGCGCGCGGGAATCCCGGCCACCCTCTTCCCCGTCGCCTAGGCTGCATATATCGACCCACCGGTGGTGAAGCGGAGTGTGCACGACCCCTGACTCGCGCACACATATGAGGAGAGAAAGGCGAGGGAGAACGAGGACTCCTTAACCCTCATCCGTGTTGTCACGGGGTAAAATTTGACGGACCGACGGATATCGGAGGAGACGTCGGCTTGGCTGATATTGGTGATCGTCTATCGATCATTCTGAGTGCGGTCGCTGATAATGCAGTCGAGAGAGATTCAATATGACCGATGAATAATAATCGGGAGAAGATGTAGGAATTCTGGGAATGATAGAAGAGTATACACGAATGTTCGTATTCCCTTGATAAGGAAGAGTAGATGTAAGAGGGAAAAGAATAATCTCTTGCGAAATTAAGCGGAGAGAAGGTGTGGAAGATGGGCGATTCTTTAGGATCCTCGATCTTCTCGTTCTCGGATTTTTAATCATAAATCCCTTTAATCATGGAAAACGAAGGAAAAGAAGGAAAAATCGTACAATCCGTTCGTCTCTTTCTCGCGAAGTAAAGAAGTCTACAATACACGAATCTTTCCAATTATTCCGTACATGCAGTTTCATCAACATCGTCAGACATCAATTAACAACAGAGTTTAAGTTTTCCCGCGTCTATCTGTTATGCGGATAACAATACTCGAGCTATTGTGAAACAAAGCGGAAGTTAAAAGGCAAGATTCCCGCTGATTGCGGCGGAATCGGAGGTCACCAAGTAGGAAGCTCGCGATAGTCTCGACCCTATAATTCGCCTGACCGATTGGGAGAAGAGAACGAGAGGAGGAAGAAGGAGCGAGAAAAGTCGGAGGTGTCAGATTTTTACGGGCACCTGTTCAGCATTTTTCCCTCCGCGTAGAGGGCTCGCGTCGTCAGGTAGATACGAGCGGGGCTCGTAGGGCCCAGTATAGGGGTACCCTATCGACCTGGAAACCTGTTCTCCCTTCTCTCTCCCACCACTCTCTCTCGTCCACCCCGTTCCCCTTCCGCGGCCCCCGGCCACTCCGCTGCTGGCGGCGGGAGCGATGGAAATGAAAAATTAGGCCGTTGTCGGGACCTCGCCTCCTTTGGAACCCCCCCCGTTCGTTTCCACCCGTCCACCTCCGTGCCTCGCGCGCCGACTTTTTCGTCACCGCCATTTATTTATCGCACGCCGACACGTACGTACGGGGTGTTTGTAAAACACGCGGCCAGATTTCCAACATCGACTGCGGTTGAGTATGCACTGAAGAAAGTTCCTAGGGGCTTACGTCAGAAAGAGCTTTATCAAAGGGAGTTCCAAGGAACTTTCTTCTCTAATTCATTTGTTGGCGATTTTTCATAAATACATGAGGTATCCTAGAAATAGTCTGACTCATACATAACTCAAAACCTACTAAAGCAAGAACGATATTGCTGAAGTAAAAAATTTAGCTAGGTAGATAGCTTTATCACGCGCTTTAGAATAGCATCCTCTCGAGTTAAATAAAACATTAATATAACAAGAGACGTAAAAGAATAGATCTAACGGTGTAAGAATAATTAGAAAATTTTTAAATAAACAAGGAAAAAGAAAAGGATAAGAGAAAAATAGTACATATCTGAAAATAATTTTATTGAGCCATCAAAATAATTATATAGGAATCTCAAGCATGATGAATAATGCTGCAAAAAGTTTTAACGTTCTCAACCAGTTTGAATACCATACATAGTTTTGATAGATAAAATTATTTTTAAATCTGTGTCAAGTTAAATTTTTAGATACTTTAGTAAAATTATTCTTTCCGTGTAATCCTCGAATATAATCCATTAATTTCGATCCTTTACGTAATATGGACTTCTCCATTCTTTTGTACGGTAAGGAAAAGTCGACTCCATGTTGGACAGAGATAAGGTGCAAAGTCCGAAATAAATTGCGCACAAAAAAAGCGATTTCCATCTGAGAGGTAGTTTCCGTTCAAAGACAAGATCGTCGCCGATTATATCCTACGTCATCCCATCGCTGACACTTTCATTTAATGATTTATTTGTACGCGCATCCGGAAGTCGGAAGGTAGACAAACACTGAATCATCCGCGTGTTCGTCTTGGACGCCACATATATGTACAAGCAGCATATATATCTACGTCCGAAGACTTCAATTCGAAATGCGCTGAAATATTCTTGCACCCGTGAAAGAGAGGTGGCCGATCATGATAATTCGCGTTCGTGCGACAGGCAACTATCGATGGGCGCCGCGCGCGTCACGTGTACTCCTCCTGCGGATTGACAGGTTATTGGCGGTTGGTCGTTACTGCACGCGTGCACGCGTGCATGCGTGCACGCGGTAACGAGTAACGAGAGCGAATGCGCTCCGATTCCGAGTATGCGTAAGCGCTTATGCGTAAGCGCGCGTGCACGCATGACCGAGCGCACGCGAGGGCGCGTCAAGGATC
Source organism: Acromyrmex echinatior (assembly GCF_000204515.1). The sequence goes on along the minus strand of NW_011627357.1, from coordinate 798,570 downwards.
GCGATTAACTTTGTTACTTGTAACTCAGCTGTAACGCCGTAGCTATTTTTCTTCTGGAAACAACGCGCCCTATCACTAACGCGCCGTTGCGTCGCGTCGTATTACATGTGTATGGAGCGATAGGCGTAACCGGAAATTAATCCTGTGGCTAAACTAGGAGACGACCAACTTTTACTTTGTCAATGCAAATAAATCCAGTTTCTCATATTAATACGCGTTCACTTTTTATTGGTACATGTTAATGTACTTTTGTCTCAAAAAAAATCCTATAAGGGGATACAAGTTATATTAATAAGAATTAAAGTATCTTGTTCTTTTTTAATGAGACGCTTTTTTTCGTCGGAAACGATATGACCGTGATCGATTTAGATCTTGCTCTACTAGATTTTCCTTTCGTAGAATTCTGAAAAATCAATCATTTCTTGACACTCTGATCGTAAAGTTAATATCTCTTATTATTATATCTTAACCCAAGCCAATCACTCTCATGGGTTCAACGTGTGCGATTTTTTACATTGCTGTAATTTTTTTATATAATATAATTTGAAAACCCGAACTAAATTTAAGCAATGAGAAATTACAAACTAACCCAAAACTAATAAGTTTTTCATAGACTTTTTTAATCGAACAATTTAAAAATGATAATAACATAGTACAGGTTTAAGAAGAATTGCGCTAATTGACCAGCGTTGACTCCTATAGCCTGTATTTTATGTTATTATCATATTTCTAAATTTAAACATTTCCGAATTTTTTCCCACAGTAGTCATTTTTTGCGAATTTTTCCAATAAAAATTTCTTTGAAGCATTGTAATTAATTGAAAATAAAATATTATTTATTTGATTCATATTTATTTGTCTGACTTCGAGGTATAAATTTCGAGACATAAACTCGTTTTGAATTAAAAAATACGTATTCAGTCCAGAGATATTACGTGACTAAGTTGCAGGGCTTCACAAACCCTGGGGTGTACCGGGAAGATAACCAAAAATAACAATGACTAGGTTAATTTGATCCTGCTACTCTACGTATAACTTCAGAAACTATCGGGAGAAAGTAGAATGATGAAAAATTTACGCGGCAATAATTCGAAGACGTTAACAAACAAAATCCTTTTATCGATAAATTGTAATACTGAAAAATCGCCGCGTTAAAAAGGATTAAACCGACAGTATCAAAAGCCGATATATCGACTCATGGCGATTGCGATGCGAACACCCTTAGACGCGTCACCCTGTATATCTAAGAGACTACATTATGCTTGCCGACCTGTTGCTACCCTTTCCTACCTCGCACCCTTCTTCTTCCTTCCGACCTAATCCACCCGCCGCTACGAAACGGAACCCTCCTCCCCTATCCTCGTGTGCTCCTCCTCGTGCTCCTTCTCGTTCCAGCTCATCAAAGCCGCTCTATATTCTTCGTTTCGGTCTCCTCTCCGTTTTACTACCTTCTCCTCTCGTCGTTTCTCTCTTTCAACTGCCTCGTCAATCTCGCGATCTTTCGCCCCTCCTCCACTCCGTCTCTTCTCTCTCCCTGCCCCCCCTCTCTCTCCCCCTCCCCCGCGCTCTACCTCTTTTCCTTTTTCAACTCGTCGACTTTTCTTTTCCTCAAAACCGCTCTCTACAACGCTAACGATGCTACAATACTAACAACGTATCGACATATACCTCGACGTACTTTGACATCGGCACTTTCGACTCAACTGATTCAAAAGTATAAGTAATTTCTCGTCCATACATTGCGCTGGTACTAAACGCGAACTCTAAACGAAGATTTATAGACGTAGACGTCTGCCGCGTCGGATCTATCTACGGGATGCCTCGAAATGGCAGACCATAGCATTAAGAATGGATGCTTTGACCAATTTGGAGAACCAATCTTTTTTCTCTCTTTCTCTCTCTCTCTCTCTCTTTTTTTTTAAGCTGTAGAAGCAACAACGATCTTGTTCACGTCCAATTCTCGTAAATTAATCTTACTTTCCGACTAGTTCTCGCTATTCTGAACTCTCTTTAATTGACTCGTTATTTAAAATCGATACGGTGAAAATGTTGTGATAAACGATAACGGCGGGGAGCTTGGAAAAGCTTTAACTTTGCAACTTCTATTCTACTTCGATACTACAAACGAGAATCTACCAATTGAAATTACGATCGCACTCGTCCTCGCGCAATTGAAATCACGAACGCATCTCGCGCGCCCGAGTTTGAATTTGTCTAAGATTGAGATTAATGTCGTGTGTTTTTTTTTCGCACACTGATTGCAGCCTCGGGAGGGGGTGGTTCGATGTTGGTCCCTCCCGTGGCCCAAAGTGGGACCGGGGATCGTCCCGTGGGGGACACGGTGGCACGGACTCAGCAGACGACCGGCCCCGCTGCCGCTACGACGACCCTATGGCCTTTAGCACCTGCGCAGCCCAATCAGGTTCCCAATCAACAGTCCCAGGGCATACCACCTCTGGCCGCTACGCCTGCGCCCGCTCATAATCAAGGTTCGCATTACACTATACTGACTATACGTATCAATCATCATTACCATCTCTCGCCGGCGTAACAATCCGGAGATTGAATTGCTCCGAAAGGATTCGGAAGTCCGATATCGCGAGTATTCCCCTTAATGTGGTGGAAAGTTTGCGTATGTTCCTTGTACTAACGTATCCACTATACGACTGTACAGTATTGTCGCAATATTGTCTCAAACGGGCTATCCTTCGTTAAAATACAACGCTCGAGAGCTACGATAACTAAATTAGTTTACTTGGAAACGCATTGCGTTGATAGATAAACTTTATCTTAATCTTACTCCGAATCTTAATGCTTCCTCTTCGGTAATTCAGACGTACGTCATATCAAACATTCATAAAAGATATTCGTCCGCAAAGTATTAAGTTTCCGTTAAAAAAAAAAAAAAAAAAAAAAACATTGTCTCTTTCAATTTGACGAAAAATATCGTTGGTCTCTCGAGATACATCCAGTACACGTTATGTAATATTCATTATTGATCAGAGGTCGTTCACGCTCGATGCGTAATACGCTTATCATGCTTTATCAATCCGATATCTCGAATTTGGGCGGTATAGAAAACTCTTTGTGCGTCGAAGTTGGGAAAGCATTACTGAAGATTTCAAATGTCCTCGGTTCAATCCCGGATTTTGACGCAATCTCCTCCTATCTTACAAAACAATATTTGTAATGGCACCGCGTGCCAGTCGTGAGACTGTAAATTTCATAGAACTTCATCAATTTTGAGATGAAACACGCGTTTACTTTTTTCTTTATCGAGTTAACACCTTACGGTTTAACATAATGGATGTGTCTTGCTGTGTATCTATCGTTATATTTGTCTTGACGATTGATTAATATCAGTTGAAAAACTGAACAAGCCTGGACAATATATTATAATTATTTATGCTTTTACAGAACTGGCCGTAAACACGAGCCGTTTATTTCGCAAATATAAGTCCAGTTTCGAGATATTACGAATTGCGATGAAATGTGGATACGAGTGACGCATTGCGTTTAATTCCATGATAAATCATATCATAGAGTGTGTGTGTGTGTGTGTGTGTGTGTGTGTGTGTGTGTGTGTGTGTGTGTGTGTGTGTGTGTGTGTGTGCACGTGTATGTTATGTTTGAAACGTGTACAGAAACAATATAGAAATTCTGATTTTTGGATTTAATGATAAATATATGGAAAAAATATTGTTACATCTGCAAAAGTTGTATTTGTGATTTAATCTATGATTCCATTCGTACAAAACAAAGCGAGACTAGAGATAAAAATAGAAATATAAAAATAGACTATAACATACATATCATATATTTTCGCATCGCTTATCACCACTATACCATATATTAGATATTAAGATAAGAGAGAAGAAGAGATTCGAAGAAATAAATAAATCTTTTCCCATTTTGTATTTTATAATAACCAGTTATGCCGCGGAGCCCAAAGAAAGAATAATCTGATATTTTTCCTCTCTTTCAGAATGTTTGAGATAAGTATAGCATTTAATGCCATGCGTGTCTATCTTTATTAGTCGTTTTAATGTATTCTTTTTCAGAAGTATATCATCTACGAGTCCATCAGTAAAAATTAAATGTCACTTGCAACCTCGCAACGTTGCGTTATCATGAATTTTTAAGCTCCAATTAATTATTATTAATCGTTTGATATCTCGATGATGATGTTACAGGTGCAAACCGCTACGGACTGTACTCGTTATTTCCAGGGGGTGGCGGGGGCAGTTACGTCGCCGCCACCCCCGCCACCCCCGAGCAACCGATGCCAGCACGGGCTTATCACGCGACGCACAAGGGTAAGTTTACAATTTCCTTTCTTACGACTTCGCTTTCTACGAAGACCACTCGAGGATATTTCTGGTCTGCGAATGCCTTACACGCTTTACATTTTATAAAAAGAACATTTTCGTAATCCATTCACTTTCATTCCGTTCGATATAAATTCTTGTTAGGAATTACATTTCGAAGCTCACATTTAATAATCTCAAGTCTTGTATCGCAGAATTTCTTCTCAAATACAATGTCGACGAAAAGGACGATTTTGTTATCTCTTTGCAGTATCTCTTAAAAATTTAACTACGTACAGATCTGAAAATAATTTTGCTGGATAATCAAAACAATTAAAATAATTATAATATTATAATACAACAATGTAATAGCTTCAAAAATAAATCAATTCAATTTAGAGAAAATTCGCCTTGATTTATTGGATTATTTTGTTGTTCAATTTAGAGAAAAAGCATGAAAGCCAACGCTGATTCTTGTTGTGAATATCTCAGTGTTATTTATTCGTAATAAGATATAATAATTAACTATGTAAAACCTATCTCTAGACTTTACATAGTTTATTATTATATTTTATTACGAATAAATAACACTAAGATATTCGCAGCATAAGAACTGGCTGGGATAAGCGTTGGCTTTCATGCTTTTTCTCTAAATTGAATCAAAATAATTGTGTAAAATTGATTGATGGAATGTCAAAACTTTTGATAGCATTACTCATTATGTTTAGGATTTCTACATATTCGATGGTCCATCAAAATTATTTCTATCTAAATTTTCAGATACTTCAGCAAAATTGTTCTGTCTGTACAAAGATCGATCTATTTCGCATTACGTGTAATTGAAGATACAGACATTTCATAAATCGAGCCTGGGACTTTCGAATAAATGTACAATAATATATATACATAAAATTCATTAGTTATAATATTATCTATAAGATTTCCGTAAATAATTCAACATTGTCAGATCAAAAACGGTTTGAAGAACGCTTAGCGATCGAAGAAACAGATCAGAAGTCTTTTAATGTTAAACTTTATCATCCTCGCAACTTTTCCAGACTTTGCGAACAGAACAACCCTCCTTCCTCCCTCGAATAATTGAAATCTCGCCGGTGAGATTCGATTTTCGACAAGATTCCAAGAAGGAGGAAGATTTGACCCTCCGACGCGTCCCTGCGTTTCTTTCTTTGTTTTTTTTTCTTTTTTGAATCCATTCGCCGTCTATCACGGAGCCGCGTTTTGGGTTACACCTCGAACAATGAGGTTGTTAAGAACTAAGAAGGCGAGGTAAGGTCTATACGACGACTGGACACGCGGCTGCACGCGGGAATTCTATTTGTGACGCGCGCGTTTTTCTTCAACTCCTCCGGGTCCTTATCCAAGTTCGCCGCTTTAATTGCATAATTGCTCCATTGTGGATTGGAGAGACCCGCGAAACCTGTGAAAGGTTCCCCCTTCGAAATGTCTTTCGCGAACCGTCAAAAAAAAAGTGGTATAAAAGGTGCTGCATTAATTGACAGTAAGCCGTAAGAGTATGGACTCTTTGAATTGTATCTCAAGCCGACTTTTCATACAGACTTTTGGGGGAAATTTTATTTTTCTAATTTTCTAATCTTCATCTTTATCTTGCATGCTTTCATGTTGCTGCAGAACGGACAAGTAAGTACAAATGAATAATTTGACACAGGATTGTCATAAATTCATCATTCTATGATTCCACTTTTCCCTGATTTTCAGACAAAATTTCATGATGTGACTTTCAATAATATTTTGAAATTTTTTTACGTTTTCATCCTGATTTGGAAACTTAATATTTTAGATCAATTTAACATAGTAATTAAATTATTATTAATGTTGCTGACACTACTTGTATTTTTAATTGTTAAATTGGTAATATTCCAAAACTGTGTAGGTGCGATGTATAATACATATATTAAACTTTTTTATAGCCGAGAATATTTACTTTTCAGAAAATTTTGCAAAATTACTTGATTTTCCTAACCGTTTTCAATTTCCTTGATGACGGTTTCCTGATTTCTCTGATTTCCAGTTTTATGGCAATCCTGATGAAACGTGATAAGGAAAGAACCGCCGACATAAATGCAAATTTTTTTTAGTGCGTTCTCAGAGAAGAACACGCTTTCTGTATACCCATTAATGACAGCCAATTCTGTGCACGTTGTGGATATCAACAGGATATTTTTCACACACATTAATTTGCATAGGCAGATACGTATCCACATTTAGATAAAATCAATAGTCCTAGCAATGGCGCAGCACGCCAAAGATATATCGCACTGCCGCGCTGATAGACGCATTTCCTCTCGAGAATTACGCGTTTTCCTTGCGAAACGGATCCCGAAAATATTAATCACTCTTTCTATTGATCCTCCTCTCTTTAGAGAAACAAAAAGAGACAGAAGAACTCTATACTCCACACAGTTAACTAATTACCGATAAAATATCCAATCAGTTAATTATCGATAAAATATGGAATTTTAATTATTGGCGAAAGATGGGATAAAATAGCCCCCATGAGCTATTCCCACATTTTATAATAAAAGGTAGAAAATGTTAACATTTCACTACGCAATTTGCGAAAATTTGTAGATGTAAATGTACAAGTGCTTCTTGATTATAAATAAAGAGAAATAATTATTATACAATATTATCAATATTAAAATGTTAATAATAAAAATATTACATCATAAATAAAATGTTATATTATAAGAGACATTGTTCTTAATTAAGGGATATAAATTTAAAAATAAGCTTTTACTTTAATTATTCTGTTTCACGTACATCAAATATGTACGATTTGTTTCTATCTTTAAATTGGAATTTATCTCGCTTCAGTCTTTCTATAAATTGTATAATATGTTACTGCACTACCGCTTCAAAACATGTGTACATGAATGTATATGATGGGCAAATGTATGTATGTATATAGTAAAAAAAATCTGTGTTAAATATAACACATTTCACATGTCCCAAACGGTCCACTCAAATTTTTGTGTTAAAAAGTAACACAAATATTATGTAAAAAATTAACACGAGAAGTAATACTTTGACACAATTTAAAAACAAATTTTATGTAAAATTGACACATTTATAACGTTAAATTGAAATTAGATACTGCTTTTACATTTTTAATTTAAACGATGTAATATTTAACATATGCAATATATAGATTTAACAGATATTTATTGTTACAAAGAGAAAATATCACAAAATATCTGTACCTTTTATAAAATATATAACTAATTGTACAGAACAAATTTCTTCAAAATAAAATTAACATTTATAATATATTAAATCAACACACACATTTTATTCATTTATTCTTAGAATTTATGTTTTAAAACTATTATTTTTATATTATTTGTTTACTTACCTATAAATTATGTTATTTTAACACTGAGAAATGTTAAACTTTAATTTAACACAAAATATTCAAATAACACAATCATATTACGTTAAATTAAAACTCGGATATATTAAAGATTCAACAGAAAATTTTAACAAGGATTTGAATGGACCGTTTCTAACACATATACAAAACGCTTTTTACTGTATACGTACATACGCACGTACATTTCCGCAGTGTATTGAATTCGGGTCCGTGGATTCGTTAAGCCCAAATGACTGTGTGGATCAGTCATCCCCGCGGGAAGGAGAGAAAGAAACGTATTGTGTTGTATCACACGGACATGATGCGTGAAAGAGTTAAACGTTCTAGGGTTAACAAACTGCGCGTTACGCCAAGTAGAGTCAGTCTATTCGCGTATCGCGATACCGGTATTTCCTATTCGCGGCAGACGAAACTTACGTTCGTCGGCGGAAGCCCGGGTCGATTAATCGGCGGCGGATTCTCCAGTTTCAGAGAGCGTGTTTTCCGCGGCGGTCGGGGTTGGGGTGGGTGGCTACACCTGGGGTGCTCCCACGCCTCCGCCGGGATCGCCCTATAGCCCCGTGCCCGTGACACAGCTGGAGCTGCTGGCGAAAAATTTGGCGAACCTGGCGCCCGCAGCCGCCACAGGTCAGCAGGCCCTAAGTCTGCAGGGTGTTGGCGTTAACGTGGCTGGTAGTCTGCATCACGCGCAGCATACGCAGCACACGCAGCATACCCTCAACGTTACCGGAATTCATCATCTGCATCACGGTAAGAGTCGTCAGGGTAATCCGTCGGAAAAGAAATCGAGTCGAAAAGAATCGCAAATCTCGATTTTTGAAAAAAAAAAAAAATATATTTATGTACAGGATATGTAATAACGTCCATTAATCATATAGTGTTATTCTCAATAAAAAACTGAGACGAAAAGTCCTCTACCATCTTGAAATTTTCGTCATATTTTTTATTTAGTTATCCAATGAGCAAAATTGATAACTTTATAAGATAACTTTATAAGATATTTTTAAGAGTTTTTTAAGAAAAGTCTTCAAAATATTTCACAAAGGACACGAAAAGATATCTTAAAATTGTCTTAAATATCGATTTTATCCGTTTATTCGGCAAATTTTAGAAATTACTATCTCGTTTTATTGCGAAAATTGCAAAATGGTAGAGGACTTTTCGACTTGGTTTTTTTATTAGAAATAGCACTGTATGATTAGTGGGCGTTATTTCAGTTATACCCTGTATATATATATTGCAAAATATTGAATAATATAAATTGGCGTGAATATCGAAAATTTAACTTTTTTAATTTAAAACGAGATTTTCGAAATAAACGAGTGAATTATTTTTGAATCGATGATTAAAAACCTATGTTTCCTTCGTGGTAATATTATTGTTCAACAAGGAAAAAAAGAAGCAGAATTATAGGCAAAATTGATATAATGCTAATTAATATCAAATCGCTCTCATCTTGATCCTGATAAAATTTATTTAACGTTACTAAGATAATGATACCCGAATAACTCACTTTACCCGATCCAAATCATCAGCCCTTTTATACGATAAACAAAAAATGCAGAGTCACGTCAAGGAGTTAAGTATATCAAAATAAAAATCACTCATTTTGAAGGGATTGTTGAAAGCGTAGAACAATTGGCATTATTTGGAGACACGGTGGTGGCTCGGCGTTAAGCCAAGCGCAGCGACACTGCCGTGTCTACTTTATATAAATCATGTTACATCGATTACGTCTCTCGTATTAACTAAAATTTGACGAATTTAATTAATAATTAAAAATTGATAAAAAGAAATGTGACATGGAGAGGAAGAAAATTGGACCAGAATATCTTTAATTTCTTTCACTTAGCAAACTAACTGACTTCTGTGTAAATCATTACACAAACAACAATTTTATCTATACAACGAATGGAACACTCGTAGTGCGGAAAAAGCATCGGAAAAAGCTTGGAAAAACATGTAGCGAGTTTTTCCTATATTCTCCATTCTATATTATACGTTCACCATTTGTGTTTCGACAATAATTTTAGCAGAAATCATTTCCATTTCAAGTTATTTTATATTATTGGCACACAATATCAATCATCACGAAAATAGCACAGGTCGTTACGTTCAGCTCGAATCTAAGGCTGTCGTGTTTATTTACACCTGGGTTTTTCGACCGGTATGCCGCGGCATTGTTGTACCACAAACATTTCTGAGAATAGATAAAAAAGAAGCGAAAAAAGAAATAAAAATAAATAAAAACGTTTTAAGAATTGCGAAAATTATGTAAATTATATGCTGTGTTTACTCTCATTTTAACCAAAACGTTATATCATCAACGATATCATCATTGCAATAAAAGATCTATACTGAGCATAAAATGATATACCTCGAGAAATTTAGCTCATTATTTAAGAAGCAGACTTTCAAAATGTCTTTTGTCCAAAATTTAATCTTTTTAGTTAGAGATGTCGGAGTGTTCAGTGTGTGGTGGTGTGTGTGTGTGTGTGTGTGTGTGTGTGTGTGCGCGTGCGCGTGTTGAAAGACTCATATTATAAGCTGCTCTGAGATACATTTCAGAAAACATTTTTTCATCATAATTTATATGCTGAAAAAACGTAGACATTTCGAGGTGTTATGAGGTTATATTATATTTTGAACTAGAGACAAACAAAATGCATTTATTTAACATTTTTAACAATTGTTTAGCAATTTTGTTTAATATTTCACTACTGATTGACATATTGTTATTTTCAGTAAAGTGCGTAGTTTTCTCGTATGCATAATTTCTTTCTTTCTCGTTTTCTGAAAATTACAAATTTTGGGAAAAAAAACACATTTTGAAAGTGCTCCTCATTTAACGTGCCACAAATTGAAAGGTTGAAAAATGCTGCTCTATACTATCGATATATATATATTGATTTATGAGAAATATTGCGCTGTTAATACCTAAATTCCGATGTACTGCAATTACGCGGATTAATTGTACGGTGAGAATACGTTAACGTAATTTTCTGTGCTTTTTCGCGAAAGGTGGCCTCCATCAGAACACATTCTCGCCTCAACTGTCGCTAGTAACCGGCAGTGCACCAACATTGACCATCAACAACTTCTCGTCACCCAATTCGACCAACGGTATCGCGCCGACGACGAGTGTCCTCCTACAGGAATATCAACCGCCAGGCGCAACAGTGGCGGCGACAGGATGTACCGTCACCGTGAACGGTTCGTCCTGTCTAACCAACACCAGCAGCACGACCAGCAGTATGATGATGCACGGTGGTGTTGGCAACGGTGGTAACCAGGCGATCAGCAACCAGATCGCCGTTCAAGCCACCGCCACGAAGAAACGTGAGGCTTTCCTTTCCAGTCAAGGCCAACCGGTGAAGCTGGAGAACAAATCGACCAGGACGTCGTGCCTCTGCAGGAACAGCAACGGTACGACGTCCGTTCTCCCTCGGACTTTTCCATGTAAAATCCAATGAATCGCATATGCGAACAAATGCGTCACGCTTCGAGATTAGGGCTGATGCTTAGGACCGGGTAAAATAAGCCGAATACCTGCTTGCCACTCGAAATGTGCGGATAATATTCGGGCATCTCATCGTGCCTTGGCTCTATTCGAAATATAAAATGACAAACGGTTTTTCCATTAGTCCTTTAGATTTTCAAACTTTTGCATTTTAAAATCTTCGGACGACTGCAGAGACGAATATTGGGCTTCGAATCTCAGACCTTGTCTTTTTCGGATTATCGAAGCTTCAAAATCGGTATTTTTCTAAAAAAGAAAGAAACTGTATTTTTTATCCATATCTTTAAAATTTGAAATCTCCAAGAATTGTAAAACTCTGAAATTCCGAGTTAAAAAAAATTCAATAAACCGAGAAAACTAAGATGTTAAATTTTCAAATTTACAGCCACACACATCGACACGGATTCATTTTGAACTTGTATGCGTTGATCACGAGATCGGGAATTGATTGATTACAGGAAAGACAAAGGTGGTGCATTCAGATGTGGGATGCAGCAGGACCCTACCTGTTGTCTCGTCCTGGAACGGACAGGATAGCAGCGTTAGTACTAACAATAGCAGTGCTAGCCTGACCGTAAAAAGGGAACCTTTGGCTTCGGTACCCTGTCAAGTCGCAGAAGTTTCCACATCCCTTCATGCCACCACCACCTCTGTCAAGATTGAACCCGTTCCACCGAAGTCCGAGAATGGTAAGTCGATCTCCGACAAAAGTCTCGTCTAAGAAAATACGATCCGTACAGTCATAATTACATTTAAGTTACGTACATGGTTACGTTACATCACTAGCACCACACAAAGACTTGCCATTCGTCGCGTATGTAGGCGACGCAATATGAGAATCTCTTGTTTAAGATACAAATGACGGTTTTTTTTTTTTTCAAATCAAGATATTCATACTTCTTAATGAGAAATCATCGTTTCCGGAAACCGCGATACAAAAAACTCTTGTATAAGATAACAGATAATACCGTCCGAAATCAACATGATCACTCTTTTTAACCGCATGAAGAATCGTCACGCTGTTCGTCTAATACGAAGGCGGTGCAACGCCTTTTTTGATAGGCGCACAAGTATGAGGGGGGGGAGGGAAGAAACATGTATAACCGCGCGATATAGGAGCATGAGAGTAAGAGAAGGACGATGTGAGACGAGATTGTACGAGACGAGAGACCGACCGGTCTGTCGGTCGGTTGATTCACAAGCGAAATGGTGAGAGGAAAAGAGCAAAGAAATAAGGTGCGCGAGAGAAAGAAAGAGCAAGAAAGAAAGAAAATAAGAGAGAGAGAGAGAGAGAGAGAGAGAGAAAAGGAGAGCGGCAGACAGGCAGACAGTCTCGTTAAAGTAGGAGGTGCGTGGCACGCATGGCGACGCAAATACAAGGCGTGGTTCGAAAGAGTCTCGACCCTCTCTTCGGTCCTGACACATCCGCACTCCCTGGTACACCTCGTGCCGGTGCGTGATGCCCACATGTGTTACGTCATGCGAGCATAACGCGTGTCGCCGAAGGTGCGGAGAAAAGAGGCGGACGGCTAACGGCGAACAGGAAAGAAAAGAAAGAGCACGAAGCGAGGGAGGTGCGGGGAAAGGGAAGATCGAGATGGTGATTTAAATGAATGCACTTCCGAATCAACTGCCGCGTTCCGGTGAAGATACGTAGAGTTGAGTACCGCGAGAATAATAGGGAGCTTTTGCTGTATATCATACTGTTTATCGCTAAAATCATTCACGTGCGCAGTTCGACTTTCCACCGAATAACGAGACTTTAGCGTTTACCGTATTTGGATATACGGTACTGCAAAAACTCCCTAACGTTAAGAAGAGCAGATGGGTAGAGACGATGATCTAAGTAAATACCAGGGAATAGAAGTAACTCGTTACTTGTAACGAATTTACAGTTACAAGTTACTTTTTTGGTAACTTTACTAGTAACTGCGTTACTTTTTTTCCTTTGGTAACTGTAACGAAGTTACATTTTTTTGGTAACGAATTTTATCAGTTACTTTTATCGTTACTTTGCACACGATTGGATACGATACGACACAAGCCATTTAACTGTAAAAAATTTCATAAATTTATACATATAATAAATGTAAAATGGATTACATGATTAGTCCTGTAAATATAAAAAGTCCTGCAATTTTACAGAAATTATGTAATTCCATAAAAATTATGTAAATAGCAGGATATTTTCTGTAATTATCCAAATTTTAGTAATATTACGTATGTATTGTCATATTATTGTTCCTATAAACTACACATACACATCATAATTGTATCCACAATCTGCTTAGTTACAAACCAAGAAATTAGTTTTATTTGCATATTGCAAATTTACAAACGTGTGGACGTTTACAATTATTATAGCGGATCTCAAAATTATCCAATATAATAGTTGTAATTTTACACAATAATTTTGTACAGTGCATAGCGATATTTAAGACTAGATAAGCCCCTCTAGAACCGTCCGCTGATTGGCGGTCGTCGATTAAAAAAAAAGTAACAGAAAAGTAACGAAAAATTAACGGTAACTGTAACGAGTTATTTTTAAAAAGTAATTTTCCATTCCTAAATACAACCGTTTATTCAGATACGATGAACGCTAAGGTCAGGTTATCTTCTTCTTAACAACTAATTAAGAAAAGAATAACGTGACTTTAACCGTACCCGGATTCACGTTAATGCAAAAACTCCCTATTTTGGAACAACGACGAAATCCTCGGTAAACCACGGTAAGTCGGTAAAATTTTAATACATTGAAGAAAATATCGCGAGGTTTAACGAAAAAGATCGATAATCCAGAAGGGAAGAAAGGAGAGGATGATTTGAATAAATGCACTTCAGATATAAAAAACTTGTGGACAGTTTCCGTAAATTGCATTGCTTTATCCACGATCCATTGTACCTACAATTTATCTATAATTTATAGACTGAAAGTCTAAATTGAAATAGTTTTAAATTCAATTGGTATGTTCACAACATCAATACGTAAAACAATAGGTCTATTTTTAGCTGAACTTTTTTACACGGTTCATCTTTTCTCTTTTTTTCCTCCAAGCCAATGTGAGGAGAAAAGCAAATAGATGAACTATGCAAGAAGTCCATCTAAAAAGAACAAACCTTATGAATTGTTAATTGCAGCCATCAACATTTTTTCACGTATCTACGACAGCATAAAACTGAACTCGACAAAATATCGATTGTTTTTTTGAATCTGATAGTTCGATGATAGTTCTTGATTTTTACAAGCGTGATTACAAGCGTGATGCGTATTTAAAATGCACAAAATTAGAAGAAGGAAAAGCCTTTAATACTCAATGATACGATATCCATGATAGATTTTATCAATCAATGTACCTTTGATAATCATTTCTGTTCGTGCTTCGTTATAATGTACTCAAGTTTGAATCGAGTCTACGATCGAGCCGACTGCAGCATCGCAGTTTCTCTCGTTGCGATTCACGCGCGATTTCCTTAATCGTTTCAGGGATAGCCGTTTCTAATGCGGGAGCCAGTGGCATACCGGTTGGCATTGCTGTGGCGAGGCAGCGATTGCAGCATCAAGAAACTTCGACGTCTATGCGCAATGTGTCCTTAAGTCATCACACGTCTCATCACGCAACGAGTTATCATCATTTCCAGCCGGACAGTCTAGGTAAGTTTTTCTCACGAAGATATCGTGATTATGAAACTCTACTTCTAGACGCAATGAATGAAATCGCGAGCGTTAACATTGGAACGTTCTTACTCGCAAACGTAAAAATCGACATTCGATAACGCGAATACGTCGGACTCAGATTGTATAAGGATTGTGCTTTTCGCCAGCATGAAAGAGCAATGCAAAAAGCGCAAGTGGAAGAAATAGTATTGCGATTTCTTTACTAAAATGTGAATTCTTTCGATACCGTTAATTGAAAAACGTTACAATGTAAAATTGTTCGCAAGGTCTACGCGTCCACTTCCAGTAACCGCGCGATTGTTGCTTTTTTATATCGAGTACAACATCGAGTATCTAAAGGAATATTATGTGATCAAATATTAGCGTTAGACTTCGACAAACCTGTACGTTTTTCCAACAGTTTGTTTCACAGTTAAAGGATATCTCTTTCAAATGAATATGCCCAGCTTCCAGTTGCATGCAATATATATATATGGTATCCAATTACGCGCAGCATGTTTTCATAGTGTGATCGTTCAAGTTGCAACTCTAAAGTGAATATTAAAGAGCGCTCGCTTAGGTTTGTTGGTGGCTGGTTATTTTTTGAAAATTTATTTGTCGCGCATGAAGAAAATCTTTAATAACAATTGTACGATACTTTTTACCGATCCAACTTTTCTACACTTATCGCTTTATCAATGTTGAGGAATGAACGATTTGCCGGCTGCATTATTATCTCGTATCTTGAGCGTAATTTATTGCGAAAAAATATCGCCGCTATTACCGCAAGCCTGAGGCTATTATTTTTATGACGATACTTCTTTGAAAATGACGCCATTGATAGAAGAGAATGCATAGTTTTACGTAGATTCTAAGTACGAACTTTTAATTGATTATCTCTGAAACTTTCATGGAAATTTTTTATCAATATAATGAAATCATCACTATATATGAACTGAATCTTTTTATCTCGATACTCTATTCCAGAATTCTTTCGTTTACTTATTACTTAAAAATCTGCAGAAATCTCATAGTTTCGACATTTTAATCCGTTCCATAATGTAAAAACGAATATTACGCGATATGACGGATCGTATCTGACCGATGTTCATCGAATTCCGAATATTGCAAACTAATACTGCTTCGAAAATAACGCCATTAATAGAAGGGAATGCATATAGTTTTACAAGTAAACTCAAAAGTACAGATTTTTAATTACAGTTATCTTTAAAATCTCGATGAAGATTCCTTATCAATATTAATAACATCATCATCGTACGAACTGAATTTTTTCGATATCCTATTCTTTACGCTTCCACTCGTATTACCTTAAAATGTTCAGAAATCTCACGGATTCGACATTTTAATTCGTTCCATAACGCAAATCTGAAAAGAACTGGAATATTGCAGATCGAAACTAATGCTCGTCTAATTTCTCGAATTGCTGGCTTTTATTGTCATTCGGTGGAAAGAGGATCGTCGAAGCTTAGAACCATCCGTAGCTTAGAGGTTCCGCTCTCTGCCACCGACGGATACTCCCCTCTATCTCTGTTGATATTCACAGTGGATGAATCTCGATGAACAAGCCTGGGTCCGTTGTAGGTTCCAGCACGGCCATGGCGGTAGGCGGCACTACCCTGGTGCACTGCGGAGGGCCTGGAGGGGAGGATCGTGCGGCCCACCTCGCTGCCATTCCCTCCGGGGCTCTCGCGCCCTCGCTGAGCCTGAATTCCAGTCTGAATTCCAGCCTGAATTCCACCCTGGGCAGCATCGGCGGCGGACCGGCGGCCACGGCCGATACGGCCGCTGCTGCTTGGCCGCCCACACTGTGGCAGTATCCAGCTACGGCGGCCGCAGGTGGGTAATCCGCAGCCGATCATCATTAGAAAAATAATATGCGAAACCACCCGTGACCTCGTGTTGTACAATTGAGCTCGAATGGTAAACGAAATCTTACGAATCGAGATTGGATAAAAATCAATAGTAAGGAAGAAATCGTAGGTATACGAAATTTCATGTTTCATGTTTCGGTAATATAGATAATTTATGTTAACATTCGAAAATCGAAATAATTGGAGAGTAAATAAAAGAATCAAAGATTTTATATGAAAACTGAGTCCAACGAGAAAATATGAGTCCCTCGACGAGTCCATCGATTGCAATGAAACGGTCTATAAAATTCGGTTAACGCTAATTAAATCATATTTGTTCTGTGCTAACAAACCGTGTGTACTTGATTATTTACAAAAGTAAAATTTGATGAAAAAGTAGCGCGTATCACTGAGAAGCGTATGAGAATATTTACCTACATGAACGTAAATTTGCATAACGTTCATTTTTTACGACGCAAACGGTTCGTATCAATGAACAAAGGATGAAATTAACATTTCGCAATGTGCGTATGTCATATCGCATCTATCGGCGTGAGGGATTAACTGGGCCACTAACGAACGACCCTACACAATTTTGGATCGAATTCACCCCTCGCGTTGACCTCCCCGGCCTCGTTGACCGAGTGACATTTATCCAAATAACGCTGAACTACATCGCCCGGTCTGCAGCTCGCGCGCGTATTTTCGCGCCGTGTAAATCATTCACGCATACCCGTTTAATTTAATTCGTCGCTCGATAGGCGTTCAGACATGGACAAAAATTCACGCGTTAAAGCATACAAGTTGCAAAACCAACCAACGTTTTTACGCTCTTACGATAGATGTTCAAATAAAAACAACAGTAATAATCTCTTCGTTCTCCTGGGACAAATATTAAAATTACGATATGAAAGATTACTGAAACAAAAAGAGAATATCCACAAAATCAATAATTCGGGTATTTTTTAAACTTTTATGCAGCCAAAAGCGTGCCCAATCAAATTATTCTATAACAGAGTTGCCAAAATTCTTCATTTTAAAATCCCATTTTTTTCCCCTGATTTTCAGACAAAATTTCATTATTTTCCCCGACTTTTAATAACATTTTCAAACTTTTTTCTCTTGATTTGGAAACCATTGAGTATTCTGTTGAAAGAATAATTCAGCAATGTAAAGCTTACATTTAATTATTAAGTTGGTAGTTTTCAAAAACCACACACAAGTGTGGTGTATACATATATTAAAGTGAAGAATTTTAATTTTTCGAAAAATTCCTTCACTTTTCCCCGACCGTTTTCAATTTCCCTCACATTCTCCCGATTTCCAGTTTTGCAGCAACCTTGTAAAAAGTACAACATAAATATGTATGAAACAATCGAAATTAATTCACGGTTCCACAAAGGATGAGAAATTGATATTGCTTTTACAGCGATGCCAACGGAGCCGGTCGGCTTTCCGCAGATGGGCTCTGGACTGCAAGGTGGATTACAGTTAGTTCGCGATCCAACTACCGGACACATTCTCCTTATTCACGCTGCGGGTAAATGCGGGAATGCAATTCTAAACGTATCCCTCTTAACGCGCGCGCGGCAGAAATCAATTTTTACGTGTTTCTTTCAACAGAACAAATGCAGCAGGCTCTAGTGTGGCCGAATTACTCAAACCACAACAATAATGTTGCACCGCCGCCACTTCTGCTGCCACCGCCTCCACCCTCGATACAACTTCTGGGTGATATCGGCGGCGCGCGATTAGTGCTGACCGAGAACAAAAGAAAACAACAAAGCGCGCTGCCGATAGTAAAGATTGAGACGGAATGCAGCAACAGTCCAACAACCATAATCAGTACGTAAGACCATTCTTTCAACAGGGAGAAAGAGAATTCGAAACAAAGGAAATAACTTAACTTTTTTTTAAAGAAACGAATATAAGGAACTATGAGTGTTACATGTTTTTAACACTTTTTTAAATTTCTTCAATTAAAAAAATACTTTCTATAATATCAGCTTTCCAATGAAATTAAAAATAATTATTCAAGGAGAATAAAAGCCAATAGATAGCAATAATACGAACGATAAACGTTTCGACCTTAGGTCATCTTCAGTATCAGATGAAAAATTATAAAATGTCGATCTTTAGTCTTACGTTATTAAAACAATATTACCGATGATATCCCACGCTACTCAACTAAGACGCTGCATAATGAAAAAACGAAGAGCACCGCAAGTTGAAATTAATTTTCCTACTTCCCAACTTCCGGAAGAAACAATCGGACTAAGTAGTGGTTGGATACTTATGCAGCGTTTTATTTTTAACTTATTTCATAACCGCTCATTTCACAAGACGTTTCCCAATCTTCCGCAGCGTCCACCGAGTCGTCGAAGACCGCCTTGCAAACCATGACGTCTGTGACGGGCGCTCTGGTACCGGACGCAGCCCTGGTTACCACATTGCATTATTACCCTCAAGCGCCGGCGCTGGTGCAAATCAGCCAAGCCGAGCCTACTACTACGCATTGCAGGTCACAGGTAATATAAGTAACATCACCTTTCACCAGGTTTAAACACCATGCACGTTTATGCCGAAGCGCGGTATGCAGCGCGCAACGCGAATTATTGCACGACCGAACGACCGGCCGGTCGGCCGGCCGGCGCAATATCTATGCAGATAGCGATGCAAATCGGGTTTGTCCATGATTAATACAATGTGCCACAACGTTTCCACATTATGCGAATGGCTGGACCGCGCCCCGGAGTTTGACGTAATTACTGCCGCACTTCACTGCACCCGCCTTCCCTCTCCCCCGTTCTCACCCGAAGGTCTTTCTCTTTTAATTTTTCCTCGCGCAAAACACACGAATCTTGCGATATCTGCGCGGAACAATAACTGAATCTTGACTTAAAAAAAATTAGAGAGCGCTGGCATACAAGAGCGTATACGGAAAAAAAAAAAAAAAAAAAAAAATTTCTGTTAGCATCTGTTTCGTGATACTTTTATGCACGAGCAATTAGAGAAAACGTTTTGCAGTAATGCAATAAAATAGAAAGACATTCATTAAGAGATTCCGAAATTTTTTTAATAATAAGAAACGAAATTTTTACAAAGGCCACATCGCCGGTCTCATATCTGACACCACCTCCGGAAATATCGGCGACGGTTCATGCGATCGAACCATCGTCATTCGGGGTTCAGGATGCCTCGAATCAAACCGATGCTCCCGAAGACACCGAGGACAAGCAAGAGACTCTCGTGAAGCAGGAGCAGAATCTGAGTCCTCGCCAAGTCGCGTCCCAATCCACGGGGACGAATCTGACCGCTGCGAATTTCGAGATCGTGCCATCGCCGACGGAGAGGATCTGCAACGTCGTGAGAATCACGACAACTACGACTACTGTAAATCCAACCGTATGCGGCATCGTAACCAAAGTAGACAAGGCGGAGAATACAATCATTAATATGGCCGATTGCGCTAAATACTCGGCGAAGGATGGGAGAGGTCTTGCGAAGGCGATTGAGCAAGATGCTCGTGTTGACGAGGAAGTTTGCAAGGACGACAAGATCACGCCTATCTGCAGCAGGGGCAGCAGACTCGGCGCTAGGATCATCGAGATCACTGAAGAAAACTGTGATAGTTTCCATGAGAATTTGGAATTCTTCGCAAGGAGAAGAGACGTCAACATAAATCAACGAGATGATTATTCTAAAGACGAGGAGAATATTGTGCAAGATCCTAGTATCCATGAAAAGGAGGTAAGCTAACAATTGTTTCAAATTTTCTGTGCTAGAAAACAAATATAATGTTTAATTGAGGCATTTTTAACAGTAACTAAATATTTTGTTCGTGTAACAAAACATTTAATTCACCTCAATATACCGTTCAGCTTTTTAAATAACAAAAATATTTGTTTATATCAACAAACGATGTATATTTGATATAAACAAATATTTTTGATCGGTACACTTTAATTAAAAATTTTTAGTTAATTCCTTTTAAGTTTTATAAAATAAAACAATGTAATCTTGTGTTACACTAGGAAAAATATTTTGCTTTATGAATCAAAATTTTGTTGTAACAATAAAGTAATTGGTTAAAATGTACCGAATGAAAATGTTTAATTATATCAATTGAACTGTTTAATTGCTAATAAATATTTTTGTTATTTAAAAAGCTGAAAGGAACAAAAAAATAATATAATACTAAAAATTTATATAATAAATTTTCTGTTACATAAACAAAATATTTGATTGCTGTTAAAAATGCTAATTTTATTTAAAGCACTAAATTTTTTTCCTAATGTACAATATATAATTTTATGTATACAGTTATAATTTTCTTGTAAATCGTTTAGTTCTGGATGTATTTTCCGATAATATAATATCTAGAATCGTCCTATTTTCTAGGTCGAATCGAAAATCATTGCTTCGGAGAATATTGACATTCACCGTCAAATGTGCTCTAAAACATCGGATGCACCAGTGATTAACGAGACAAAGTCAGACGTAGCTGATTCGACGGAATCGCCAAGAGTCAATTGCGAGAGTTGCGACAAGAACCGAAATACCTCAAACGCCGAAACCCGGCCTCAAATCACAGTTAAGTCTTTCGACATGCCTAATATTGATTGCGACGATCAGGAGGTGCAACAAGTAGCTATCAAGCAGGAGACCGACGACAGTTGCTACGAAGTGTGCTATGAATCATCTCAGTGCGAGCCAACGTCCACTAGTGACAGATCTAGATTTAACTGTGAGAAATCACCGCAAGAAATAACGAAAAGACACTCAGTGGAGAAGTCCCATCATCCAGGTATTGAGAACGTAGTGGAAAAGCTGAAGAAAAATGCGGCGGCTTTGCAAGAAGCTGCGATACCTAACGTTCAAAGAATCGACGAATCCATGGAAAGATCAAACGTGGAGATCAAGCAGCAGAGATACTCTGAGACGATACCGAGGAAGTTGCACCTTCTAAGATCATGCCAGAATTCTTTGGAGAGTGGCACGACCGATACCGAAATCTCTTCCTCGCAAACTGCAATATCGGAGCAACATATTAACAATCAATCGGGACGACATTCGCCTCGAAATGACAGGCATTTGATCGGGGAATGTCTATTTAACGAGAACAATAATGACAGCAGGAGCAACAACAATAATATCAAGGCATTCGAGGATAAAAAATTGCTAGCTAAAAACGAGAAGAATGTCTCCCATGATATCACCGCTTACGTTAAGCCTAAGACTGTCTGGCGCTGTGAGGTGCAACCATTCTCAAGACCCAATGTGATCCATAAGTCCGATCATGTCGAAGACGTGTCTTCGGAGACAAAGTCCAGAATACAGGGGCAAAAGCCTGCCATTGACGTGAGCGGTCTTGAATTATTGTCAAACAGCATCGAACAGTTGGAACAACGAATCGGCCAGCCGGAACATTTGCAACTGGACACGGATGTCGAAAAGTCGCCTGTTAGAAGCAAACTAGTAAGTCAGCAGAGTGAGAATAATAACAACAACGTCGGCAGTCCCCTGGGATTACTCTGTGCACTGGCCGAACAAATTATGGAGGTAGGCGACAAGGTTCCCCGGAAATT
This sequence comes from Acromyrmex echinatior, assembly GCF_000204515.1. The sequence continues at coordinate 776,217 of NW_011627357.1, read as the reverse complement.
AAACCTCGAAAGTTCGGAGGAAATCTCACATGCCGGTAGACTATTGTTGAATCTGGGTAGAAGCGGTTCTCTCGAAAAAGATGAAAACAAAAGAAAGTATATAGAGACTGATGATTATCGTTCCAAACGATTCAAACTCAATGACAGCGAAGAGGAGACTAAGAATGCGTCGCTAAATTATCACGAGGAAGATATCAAAGAACAGACAATGGAAATTAACGAAAGAAAACAAGATGTTTTGAAAATAAAAGAGAGTATCGATAACATTGATAATTTCTCCGAGGAGGAGGTCAATAAAATCAATGACGAAAGAACTATTGGCTCAGAAGAACAATCTTTCAACAGAGACGATGAAGAGTGTTACTCCAATACAAAGGTTGTTAAAAATCTCCAAGTTCTTTCGGATAAAACATCCAATAATTTACAAAGTACTGATGCGCTTTACGATAAGCTCGCGAAAGAAGACAATCTGTTGGACTCGGAGGGCGAAACATTCGAGTCAAAAGTCGTGTCTGAACAGTTAACGAGCTGCGAAATTAGAAATAACAAGCGTAAAACATCCGTCGAAGAGAGAGACGCAAGGGACAACCATGACTATAAAAACGCGCGAACAAAGTTAGAAGCGAAGAAGTTCATAGCCAAGAAAGGAAATCGCGATAACGAAGACGACTGGCCAAGTATGAACGCCACAGAGCTAGACATGAGAGTTAGAATGGCGGATATTCAGAGACAATACAGAGAGAAACAAAAGGAGCTTTCTAAGTTGATTCCTAAAAAAGATGACAAGAAAACTCCTGGTAGACCACGGAAGAAAAGTCATTCTTCCATTAGGTAAGTGTGAATCAAAATGATAAATTATATGATTCAGAAAATTCGATATTATTTTTAATATATACGATTTATTTGGAGGAATGCATGAAAAGAATGATTTGGAAATATCTAAAAATTTAGATGAAGATTTAAAAATAATTTTGTTGGATTATCAAAATTATTACGTAGGAAACTCAAGCATGATAAGTTGAACAACGTTGCAAAGTTTTGACATTCTAGCAATTAGTTTGAAATTCTTACATCAACAAAATTATTCTCAGATCTCTCATCAGAAAGGCTTAAATTTACTGTGGACTTTGGCGATGATAACGGCATACATTTCCTAGATGTTAAATTAATGAGACAGGAAGGAAATATCATCTTCGATATTTATAAAAAACCTACCAATTCTGGGAGATATCTTAATTATTTTTCGAATCATCCGTTAGAACACAAAAGGGGAGTTATTATTGGGCAATTTGATAGAATTCTATTCTTATCCCATCCTAAATTTCATGAAAAAAACATCTCTGAATTAATTCACACGTTTCTAAGTAATGGTTATCCTTTAAAGTTTATATTTTCTACAATAAATAATAGAATTAAAACGTTGGAAAACAGAACTAATTTAGATCAAAATCGTAAAGAAATTAATAATGAATGTGACTCTAATGTTACTTCAAAAAAATTTTTCACGATACCATATTTGGGCAAAGTTTCGGAAAAATTTAAAAAACTTTCACATGTGTACGGTTTTAATATAGCTTATAAACCTATGAATAAATTGAATACATTTATTAAGACAGGAAAGGATTCTTTGCCTAAGGATGACCAATGCGGAGTAGTTTATAAAATTAATTGCTTAAACTGTGAATCGTCTTATGTTGGCCAAAC